>JASDQU010101579.1:170558-194218 GCA_032191745.1 Picea mariana | reverse complement strand
AGGCTTCCACCCTTTCCATTTCACATTTGGTCTTTTGTTGGTTGCTGACGCTCCGCTTTGTTCGGTCGTGGAAGAGATATTCAGACTTGGTCGATTCTCCTTGGAAGTTTTACACCCAGGTATGAGGTTTCTTGTTGCTCCATCCATGAATTTTTTGCTTTGCTCTTTAAATAAGTCAAAAGTTGGCTCTTGAGTTTTCTCATTGTCTGTGCATTTCCAAATTTTACGATATATGGGATTTTCGATCGTGTATGGATTATTGAAAAGTTGGTCTCTTTGGCGTTTATATGTGAATTATTTGCAGTTAAAAATGGTGTGGGTGTCCCCTACTGTTGATAAAACTATATTTGCTCTGTTTCTTTACCTATGAAAAAAATATATTGTTTGGAAGTTTTCGGGTCTACCTTGCCTCTGGTTTCATTTTTTGGTTCCTCTCTATTTGATGAGAGTGGTACCACTATTCACAATCTTTATATTGTGTTTAGACTCTAACTGTCATTTAATTGCATGGATTTCGTGGCTATCATTCTCGCGCCCTTGTATAAAATCTGTAAATATGACTGTGGAAACGTATGGCGGTGCTAGACTGTTGAAGATATTCCTTTGTCCAAACCCTCAAACTATTGGTCAACTCATCCTCCTATATCACATCCCTATTGATGATTATATATCGAACCTTGTATTTGAGAAAACATTGTGGAAGTGGCCAACCCATAATTTAATAGAGATGTTGTTTGTGCTCTTTTTAGTCATGGTTTTTGTGCATTTGTTTACTGTGCAATGTTAGAAAGAGTGCCAAGATTATTTTTATTTTAAAAAGAAAAAGAGATATTGTCTGTCCTGTGGAAATATTTGGGTGATGACAGCGTTGCAAAGTCATTGTTTGAAGGATATGACTTGCTGAGTGTTGTTTCCATATGAAAAGAGAACCTATGTGGATGAATTATATATGCATTGAATGAGTCTTGCACACCAGAATGAAAGGGGAATTTAGAAGCATTGTTTTTTGAATTATCAATTGATATTTTAATATTGGTGTTAATGTCGTGGGCCGTAGTCTATTCATTTCTTCGACTGTTGGTGGTAATTATTGTAATGTTTGGAACGTTGTTTCTCCTTGACCCTATTATGCACGAGCTGTGTTATTATTTTTTAATGTTTATTGGGAAAAAGTCATGAAATGATTCATGTGCAATGCAAGTTCTAAATGCAAATGAACAGCCTTGAAGTGAAACATCAGTTCTGGAATTTTGGAAAATGAGTGTTGAGTTTCCATTTTGAAACGGTAAAGGGGTTTGAATTTTAATGTTGGAAATGGAATTGTTTGATATATAATATAACAATATCCATGGGAGTCCCTTCCATTATATCATTTTATGCAAAATACACTCCCCTCATGATCCCAATTACATTTTTAAACTCCAAGTTTATTTGTTACTCATTTTTAAGGAAAAGTATGTATGGAAATAAAAGAATTGATGTGGAAGTTAATTGCTGATTGGTATTCTGGGAGATGGTGTATACACAATTTTATTGTTTTATTTATTGCTTAAAAAATATTCATGAATCTTTCCTCCTCCATGATATCATTTTATGCACAATACAAACCACCCATACTTCCAATGACCCTATCAATCCCCTATTCTTATGGAAATTAATTAATGAAAGTTTTATGGATGAATTGCATGGGTTTTGTGGTAAAAAATAGATCCAACTCTAGATTTATTTAAGTGGAGTTTCATGTATGGGTGTTATCGGACTAATCGTTAGGTGCGGACACTAATAGATCTCCCTAGATCCACCTGGATCTAGAACAAAACAGGACAGGACATGACTATTTCCCTAAGTTATTACCATTGAATTAGCTAGTAGAGAGGAACACGTGACATACTTTTGTATTGCTTCCTAGGGTCTCTGTTTCTCCCACTTCTCTCTGGTGCTCTCGTGAGGTCAAGACCAAGACAAAAAAAACAAACCAAAGTGAAGATAGCAAAATATATTCAATCGTCAACTTATGTGTATGATCAAGGAATTACACAATAAAGTAAGAATGACTTTATGGGAAAAGGACATGCCATTGTATCATATTAATTGAAAGTAGAAGATACAACCTAATTTCCTTGATGTTGCAAGCTTCCTTTCAGTGGCTCTTGATTCCAACACACACACTTGCTCGATCCTTGTATGAAGAAGATCTGACTCCTCTTGATAGACTTGCTAGAGTCTCCAAGATCCTATTCAAGCTAGGTCCTTCACACAATTCTTTCACCAATTCTCCAATTAATCTTTCTTAACCTTTTCCATGAGAATCCCATCAATATATAGGAGAGGATGAGATGGTTACCTGGATAAGAATGATCCCACCAAATCATGGAAACCAATAAAATGATAACCATTCGAATGCCAACCCATTCTTTAGAAGATTCCCTTCTAGAACCATCGAGACTTCATCTTTTTCCAAGATTGATAACAAGTTCACACCCTAGCTTTGTAGCACAGTGCGAGAAGTTCTCACCCTAGCTAAAGGCAGCCTGCGAGAATGGGTCATTCTCGCACCCTAGGATATAAGCAACCTGCGAACTCTCTTCAAAAATATGTTTTCTGGGAAGAGATGAATGTCACTTTTCTCAGAAGAAAGTTCTTATTAGGAGCCTGAGTACACCGTCATCAATACACCATCAAGATGACCAAAATCATGGGTAATATAATTCCCCCCAAAGTATGAGGCCGGAATCAATGACAACCAAAATACTTTGTAAACTGTGTGTGTGTGTCGGAAACCAGGAGCGCACCTAATCGGAAACCTACAAACAACCAAGCATCTGCAGAATATCATATTAATTCAGAGGTAGGCATTCCCATACTTAGATCACAGACGGATGGAATTATAAGCATAGGTCATGGCCACCAATCATACATTGTGGATCCATGCCGTCAAAATATAGCATAGCCACCAGGAATACACTTTGGATCTATGCGAGAAAATTCAAATTCAGACAACATAGCTAGGAGACATACAAAGTGGATCTATGTGTCACAAATTAGACATATTCCATCGCAACCTGGACAAAGAGATGAGATCCAGGGTCTTCAATCCCGTCACCCGAAAGTACAAATCTAACCATGTGATTACATGTGTTGAATTCGAACATGGTAGAAGCCACTTGATTACCGGTCAATGATGAAACCATTAACAAGTGCGAGGGAAATCACCATTAATGTCAATTACTCCCAAGGTACACTACTACAATTCACCGAATGTGAATGAATGAGTTGAGTTCGAACATCCGATGGAATCTTTCGATCAGGGGTCAATGATGTAAACCCACTGTCAAAAGCGAGGAAACCTGCCATTGAGGCATGCAAGTTCCAAGGTACCAAAGAATTTCTAAGTCTTGTTTCTGGATAATGAGCTGAAGTCGACAGAACAAAACTTGTCACAGGAGGGCCTTGATGTATCCCCCATCAATGACATGAAATGAGTAACAGATATTGAAGGTGAAACAGAGTATGATATAAGTTGGACTGGACACATGGAAGGCCGACACGAAGAGAATGGACAACTATAGATGGCCGACTCAATAGAGGTTTCAGATGAACTTCTCTTGAACATATGAATGACATGACCAATGATTTGGCAGCATTGACTCAGAGACAATGCAGGGTATGACCTTGTAGCAAATCGAATGAGAGACAAATGGATTTCCCAAATCAGCTTCAAATAATGAATAGGGGGGTGTCATGTTCAAGAGCAACACTTACTGCCAATTAATATGAATACGAGAACACATCCCTTTCCCAAATTTCCCCCCACCATTTCTGGCGAGTACCTCTTTATTTTTACGCAAGCTTGAGGAGGATAACATATTGATATGCTTGTTGATATAAGCTCATCCTTCGGATATGTACTTCAGAGTATGTTTAACGAACCCTAGGAAGGAGTGGTTCGGTCCCATTACGGGTCTGTCGATGTTTGTTTAACAAGTCCAAAGATAGAAAACTCGAAGGATTTTCATGATTATAGAGTCTGGAAAAACACTTAAAAGAGAACTCTCTTAGTTCCTTTTTCATAAAATAGTCTGATGAGACTGAAAAAGAGATAAATTATCGCCCAATAGATGCTGTCTTCAAATAATTTAACGAGCGTGAAAATAGCAAGGTCGCTCAACAATCTTTTCATGTTTAGAGAGTCTGAAAAGAGCTTAAAGAGGACTCCAGGGGGGTTCCTTTTTCGTATAACCTTGTTGAGACCGGAAAAGTGATAAAAGTGTGCTCGATCATGTTCTCATGTATTTTCGAACGTGAGAACGGACAAAGACCAAGCTCGAGGTTTTGTACAAAAAATCATAAAAAACAATCAAAACATGCGATGAAGAAGAAAAAATATCCGCATCCCTGTGCATGAATATCAAAGTCATTACGCCTGAAAAAGTCATACTCAAAAGGGTATTAGGCATTAGGTTTTAATAAATAAACAATTATAAACTCCAATAACAAATGGTAAAAGTAAATATAAAGGGGTAAAAGTTCTTTTTACCACAATCATTTTAACTTTACCAATATTTGAGCCCAAAACCCCTCTTTAGCCCTTGAATTTCGGCGTTCAATTGCAGGAGTTACGAGCATCCATTCGATGAACCATCTTCGGCAGTGAGGTAAGCTCCTTGTCCTCTACGTTTTCATGGTTTGATTTTTCATTTTCATTGGCAAAAAACATAGTTTTGAGTTTGTTTTGGGGGTTAAAGTTGCGCTCAGCCATTCTCGTAGGCCAGCCACACAGGACCTGCGAGAATGCCTCATTCTCGCAGGTGACCCCAAAGGCACCTGCGAGAACCTCGCACTATGCCTAAAGGGCACCTGTGAGAACCGTAAAGTGAATTTTTTTTTTAAAGTTTTGCTCAATGAAAAAGATATCAAGTGTTGAATAGAGTTACTAATCTTCTTCTTATGCTTCTTATGCAGGTATTTGGCCATCACCATGGTTTTGGAATGGTGTGAAAGAGAGCACGAAGAAGATGATGCCATTTCCAGAAATCATCCGGCCACTGTTACCACTTTACGAGACTGTGGTCTTCTGAAATTCTTTCGTATCCCGGGTATGAGGGCCCAAGTCAGGTTATTGGAGTACCTTGTGCATATGTGGGATCCCGACCAGCAAGTATTCCATGTAGGGGTCCACACATTGTCCTTGGATATCGAGGACATTTACTTCTTGACAGGACTGTCATGGTGTGGGTACCACGCGAGCCTAACTGGTAGCAGAGGTGGCGGGATGCCCGTGAGTGAGTACTGTCACTTGCACTGTGTTCCAGAAGCAGAGAGGAGCAAAGGGAAAGTAGTCATTTGGGGAGTGCGGGATTTTACCCTCCGCACTATTTTGTTCACCATTGCTTGTATGGCTGGGAGCGCTACTCCTCACATGGCTCTCCAAAGATACTTTCAGTATGCCATAGAGTGTACTGAGCCTCGGGTTTTTAACTGGGCAGACACAGTGCTTCGTAGCATGAAGAGGCAGTTGACCAAATGCAGGCGAGGAAACCTGAAGAAATTCGGGTACGAGTTGTTATTGGTGTCCTTCTTTCTTGAGAGGGTTCCCTTGCTGAGGCTGCAGGTTGAGTGGGATTTACCGGCTCCAACAGATCCAAGAATGTTGAGGTGGTGTCAACTCATGGCTCGGCATGTAGCTGGACCAATTATCAAATATAATGATGTATTTTTCGATTGGTTGTGATCACAGATGTTGATGGTCGATGATTATGCTTGTGCTGGGTTGTATTTCCAAGGAGATTCGGACTTGGTCCTGCCTGAGGGTGCTCAGTGGGGGGATCTTGGTAAGAAGTAAACATTTTTCTTTTTTAAATGTTTTGTGAATTTTATCATATGCAAATGTTTTTTTTTTATATGTTCGTCCAAGGTCTAAATACAAAATTCTTTTTTGATGACACAGACGTGGGGCCTTATCGACCTCCTGGTACTTCTCCTATTCAGCGATGAGGAGAGGTGGCTCCAGTGCCACGATGGAATGCCGAAGATTATGAAGCGGTGGAACAAAACCTAGAGGGTTTGACAGTAGACATTCCAGACATGCCCCTTGAAGAGGTTCCACGACGTTATCAGTGTCATACAGTAGGAGTGTCAGATTCCATTGGCCAACTGCTTCGTAGGGTTTCCCGGGCAGTCGTGTGTTACCGTGAACGTCATCCATGACGTCACTTTGTAGAAGCTATAAGCTTCAGATTTTGAAATTTTGGTCCTCGGACAGAACTTTTTGTAAAAACTCTTTTGATCATTATATATACATATGGCTTTTACCAGTTTATCTTGTGTTGTGTGAAAATTGATGTGATTGATTTATAAATGATCCAAATGTCTGTCTAATACATAGTTAGCTAATGAATCAGTTAATGTATTTAGACGTCTAGGAATATTTTGATATTCAATGTAATCAAAATAACATTCCAAGAGGCAAATTCGCAAATACACCCGTAACAAAGTACGACTTCAAATAGTATAGACATTATTTAACTATAGTACTACGAGCTGCAAGTCGAGTCGCACAACCAAATGACAAATTTCGATCAAGATAGCATCAATCAACAATTCGATAATGACGCTACACTCCGCAATATTGTTGGTCGCATGACCAAGACACACACCTCGTAAGGAGACAAGTTCGTTTGTAGGGGCGTAAATTTCCCATGCAGCAAAAGAAAGGTTTTGAGTACTACGGCTAGCGCCATCAGCGAAGCCAATGTACAATAGCGAAGAATTCGACATCTGAAAATCAAACACAACGTCACATAAGGGCAGAGACCATATAACGACAAAAGAAAACTATAGTAACACACAAAAAGTATGATACAATAAAAATATAGGTACTTGTGCATAGGTGATCTTATGCATAGTACTTCTTCAAGTACAATCCATTTCTGGGTTCACTCAAAGGGATACCATCGTAATCTACTAACTCATAATCCCATTTTTCCAAAACTCATCTAACAATATAAGGACCTCACCACATGGCTTCGAATTTTCCAGCTCCTAGGATATCTCGATCTTGTTTATAGAGGAGAACGAGATCTCCTTCGGAGAAAATTTGAGGCTTGACATGTTTGTCGTATTGGGCCTTGACACATTTTTTCTGAGCTTCTATGACTAGGGTAGAATTGCGTCGAGTTTCATCTAATCGCATAAGATACAATAGACGTTCTTCCTCAGTAGAAGTGTTCGGTAGGATTTCAACAGCTAGTTTTAAAGAAGGTATCTCGCATTCAATCAGGAGAATGGATTCCAAACCATAGACTAACCAGAAAGGTGTAAACCTAGTAGCTGACTTGACGGATGTCCGGTAAGACCACAATGCCGAAAACAACATTGTGTGCCAACTTGTTTTGTGAATCCCTATCATTCATCGGAGCATAGTTATGAGAACTTTGTTAATTGCTTCGACTTGGCCGTTGTCTTGTGGGTAATAGGGCGTTGAGTTTTCATGGCGAAGACCTAACTTTTCAGTGAGTTCGGACATCATGAAGTTTCTAAAGTGGCTACCATGATCAGTGACGATAGCCCGAGGAACACCAAAATGAGCTATGATGTGATTAAAAATGAATAATGCTGCAGTCTTTCCAGTGTTGTCAAATGTCGGCATCGCCTCAGTGCATTTCATAAAGTAATCTACGACTACAATAATGTATCCATGCCCCCCAACCGAGTGGGGGTGACATGTCATGAAATCAATGCCCCATTTCGCAAAGGGACCAACGGAGACCATAGGGTGAAGAGGAGTGGGATGTGAATGTATCTTATGATTATAGGTCTAGCAAGCATGGCATTTTTGGACGGCGATTATGCAGTCGTTAAATAAAGAAGGCCAAAAATACCCTGCTCGTAAGATCTTCTGGGAAGTAGCATACCCAAACATATGACCACCATGGGCTCCAGAATGGTAGTCATTCAAATCTTTCTTGGCTTCGTCGAACATTAGGTAGCGTCGAAAAAATGAGTCAATCCCCCAACGATAAAGAGTATCCCCGAGGATAATATATTGACGGGCTTGGTAGCATATTCGATGTCAGTCAGTACTAGACAAAGTTGGCCGAAAAGTCTGGGTTTGGAGATATATGATGATATCACCATACCAAAGATCATCAGAGCTAATGAGGAAAAGGGATTCATCGGGTAATGAATCAGCTGCTACATTTTCCGTTTCAGAATAGGTAAAGTCGCATATCAACTCAGCAAACACTAAGGACTTCTTGGACTTGGTGCGTTCGAATTCCAAGTCAAAATCCTAGAGTATCATGATCCATTTGGAGTATTTTCGCCCTAGAAATTGACGTGTGAGAATGTGTTACATAGGGTTGCAGTTAGATATCACTATAGTCTTGTGAGAGAGGATATAGTGCTGAAAGCGTTGGACGGCTTGGATGATTGCCAAGGCCATTTTTTCAACATGTAAATACTTGGTTTCGGTAGGCATTAGACTTTGACTCAAGTAATAGATAACATGTTCATCGTTAGCATCATCCTCTTGGACGAGAACCATACCAATGGTGTAATCCGAGGCTGCAAGGTAGAGGAAATAATCGCGACTGTAATCGGGGGGAAAGAGAAGCGGAGTACATGTTAGGGACAATTTTAAAGCTTCGAAAGCTTTGTTTGCGATGGTATCCCATACGAAATCAGATCCCTTTTTTAGGAGCCGTGTAAATCCATGAGTTATCTCAGCGTAATTTGGGATAAAATGACGAAGAAAGTTTTCTTTCCTCTGCAAACTTTGTAACTGGAGAAGTGTAGAAGGAGGAGGGAGATTAAGGATCACCTCAACCTTTAAAGGGTATACCCTGATCCCTTGACGTGAAACAATAAAGCCTAGAAGTCATCCGGATTCCACGCAGAGAACACACTTGTGAGGATTCAAACGTATACGGTAAAATTGACAGTGGATGAAAATGGCTCAGAGGTTGGTTGGATGATCGACTCAATGCATTGAGTGAGCAGGTAAATCATCCAGATATGGTTGCACGATGTGCTTGATATCATGGAAGGCATAAGACATAGCGCATTGAAAAGTTGCGCCAACGTTCTTGAGACCGAAGGGGAGTTTTCGATAGGCAAAAGTACCCCAAGGACAAATAAAAGCAGTCTTATGTTGATCCTTGGGAACAATGTTGATTTGATTATACCCGGAGAAACCATCCATCAGAGAGAAGATTCACTTCCAGCGCAATCGTCGATAATCTGATCGACGAAGGGGGTAGGAAAGTTTTGTTTGGGACAAGCTTTGTTGATATCCCTATAATCAACGCATACATGGATTGTGCCTTGTTTCTTGTCGATCAGGACAAGATTGGAAACCCAGTCAGTGAGGGCCACCAGGTAAATAAAGCCGACTTTGAGAAGTTTCTCGACTTCGAGCTTGATAGCAGTCGCTTTACGTGGGTGAACTAGATGAAGGAATTTCTAGATGGGTTTATCATCGAGGTATGTCTTGATCTCATGTATCACAATGTCGAGGTCGATACCCGACATTTATTTGTAGCTCCATGCGAATATGTCACGAAACTCTTTGAAAAGGGACATATAGGTGACGATTTCGTCAGGGGAACACGAAGCTCCGATATGGACATTTTTGACAATTCCAGGTTTGATGTATATGTCAAGGGGAATAGTGGGCGAGATATTGCTTAAGTTCCCTTTGGAAAACACATCGTGTGTGGACTCGGGAACGGTTGAGATGAAGACAACGGTCGACGGGGTCAATATGTGTCGGTAGTTCTCAATGGTATGTTTCTCTAGGAAGAGGATGGAACGATGATGTCCCTCGTCCAAAGGGGTGTCCTCCATGATAGACATGATCATCTCGTCTTTGGGAAAAATGACATGGAAGGGATCTGGAGATAACTCACCAAGAGAGGGGGAAGAAGGGGTTGCCGATTGAATGGCCTGATAGGCAGATTCGACCAGACTTAAAGGCATTTCGTTGCCATAACGAAGATGATCTCCAGGGTCAGGTACCATCCATGGGTCGTGAGATGTAGTAATTCTATGAATTGAGGTAGAGATCATGTTAATTGAAGCAACGGATGAGCGTGGAACATCAGGTGGTGGAATGGGGAAAGTACCCTTAACGAAGAGTCTTTGAGAAGGCCTACACCAACGTTCTCATAACCCAGTGGGGTTTTAGCGATGAACGGTACATTTCCAGTACAGGTATCTGAGTTAAAGAAGGCTAATTGGTCGATGGTGACTACCTTCCTTTGATGTGGAAAATGTACCACACGAAAAAGGGTAGACACAACTACGCACATGGAATCGATACAGCTACGGACAAGCAGAAGATTGTAATCAAGAGGAGCGTCAAAGACTTCCACTTCAATTTGGACCATTTTTCCTTCTAACGTGATTGGCAATGAAGGAAGGACACCGTAAGGCTTAAAACCGGAGCCATTGAAGGCTTTGAGAGTGTTCTGGGATTCATTCAAAGAGGGAGAGCCAATGGCTTTCCAGCAAGTAAGAGACATGACACATGTCGAGGCACCCTCGTCGATAACGGTTCGACAAATGTTTTTGTTAGAGACAATCACTTGGATCTGGAACACGAGTTGAGGGGGTAACCTTGAAATGTGATCTTACAAGTCAAAAATTATTAAATTTGTATCCGTCGGGTCAATTCCACTGATAGATTTCAACAGTTCCTTCCATTGTGTGGGACAACTTTAAAGGACTTCGAGGGCTGACATCACAGAAGATGCTTGGGCCAGATATTCAACAATGTTGTAGTTCTGGGTAACACGAGCATGAGGATTAAAAGTTGATTTCCGAATGACACCCTTTGGGGGGGGGTCGAAGAACTGTGTCAAGGATCGATCGTTCGAGATGAAGAGGACCGTTGGTAGGTGGAGTCACGGGAGAGGGTTGTACCAATGAAGGAGGTGGGTCATCAACCTTTTCTTTAGAGGGAGAATAATGTTTGGCTCGAGTGGTGAGTGCAATGTCATTTTTCTTTGAATCTCCAGTACACATCAATACATAGGATGTAGTAGAAGGTGAGGGTTGGTCATGAATGACCAATTGGGCCTATTGTTGAGATGGGAAGGGTTGGGACAAAACGGTTGAAGTAGGTTTTGGGGCTCCTTGAAGGAACTTAGTGACCTCAGCGTGTCGTGGACAATCCTTCATGTAGTGATCATCACCACAGATAAGACAAGGGTATCGAGGTTTACGCTTATCCCTATCGTCAATAGGTGGAGTTTTGGTTCGCTCTGCTTGAAAAGTATTTTTGTCCTCCTTATTCTTACCCCTTCCCTTTTTGGATTTGTTTTTACCAGATGGGGTAGATTGAACTGCATTTACCTCAGAAGTCTTGTTGGTGGGAGGGGTAGGAGACAGAGCATTTTGAACATTAGAAGAAGAAGGTTTCGGGTTGGTGCTTGAGGCGGAATGTGGTTGGGCATGGAAAGTGCCAATCACACCGTCGGTTGCATGAGAAGCAGTTGGAGTAGTTGAAGTGGCGGAAGTGGAAGGACGAGGTGCGTCAGGTAGTAAGTCATAAAGGGTACCTGTTTATGAGTAAACGAGGTCAAGGTATTGAGCACGACTTATGGCCTGCTCTTCCGTGACCACTCCACCCATGCCGATGTCATGACCGATGTCATTCACAAATGATTTTGTGAACCACTCTGCCAACAACTGATCGGGGAGTTCGAGTTTGATGAGACGTCGTCTCCGTCACCACTCATGAATGTGATAGGATATATGAGTGGCTTTGTTTTGTTTGAAAGAACTCAAAATCTTGGTCCCCATTTCATAACGGATCGGTAACTGGTAGTGGGTGAGGAAGGCCATAGCTAGGGTGTTGAAGTCAGTGAAGAAACCTCGTGGTAATTCTATATACCACTTCGTAGCAGAACCTGTGAGGGTCCGTTGAAAAAGACGTAAATGAATAGATTCATCCATCAACGAGTTGGATGAGCACCAGAGGTGAAAAGTCATGACGTGATTGTTTGGGTCCTCTCCTACTTTGCCATCGAATTTAGGGATGTCTGATGGTAGCTTGGCTGGTATAGCAGGCCATTGGGGAGAGTAACGAATTTCATCATTTAAAATTCTTGACAAGTCCGGGAGATCCAAAGTGGCCAAGAAGGGTAACTGTCGATTCACATGTGGGTACTGGTGGCTTTGGGGAGGAAGCCCCGTAAGCAAACCAGTAGGACCATAAGCAGTCTGCATATAATGTGAAGACCCATGTAGATTTGGTGGTGGTTGTAGAGGAAAGTAGCTCATGGGATTGTATCCTTGAACAGGGACGTGAGTTTGAGCATTCGAGCCCCAAATAGGATTGGATGTATCTGGATATGGTTGGCCTATACTAGGGGGTATCACGGATGCAGCTGGAAGCTGTTGCCCCCCAGTCGATTGAGGAGTATGTTGTATCAGATGATTCCAATACTGGGCCAAGGATGGAGGTATGTTTTGTCCATAAGTTAGGGTTTGTCCTCCAATCAGGGGTTGTGTTCCAATTGGGGGCAGTGTTCCAATTGGGATTTGTGTTCCAATAGGAATTTTCCCGCTAAGGGGGGGTTGAGTCAAACCTCCTTGGTGAAATTGTCCACCAACGGGAATCTAGTAATTTGGTGTGAATGATGGAATAGTGCCAGTAGGATTAATACTTCCAGTGGAGGAAAGAAAAGGTCCTCCGAAAGGGGGTTGAGGAAGTGTCAGAATGAAACTAGGAAGAAAGTGCCCAGATGAAGAGGGACAACCAGGAGTGCCAGATGGGGTTTGCGTAGGAGTAGGAATGGAAGCATTCAACGCAGAGTATCCGAGCGGTAGTGTCGGGGTGACACTGGGCGTGAGCGGTGTGTCGATGGGAGCTTGACTAACCGCGGTAATCTCGGTGTGAATACTTGTAGTATCTGTGTAATGGACCATTTCTATAGGGATGGTCAAGATGTGGTCAGATCGTGGGGCATCCGTACCAATAAAATAATAGGTAGTAGTAAACGGTACTGTGTATGGGTTAGAGGTTTCAGAGAGCACAGGTGAGACGGTGATTTCAACCCCTGATCTTTCACCAGAAAGGTCCCATCTAAAAATGCCTGTAGACCAAAAAGGATCTTGGCCCTCTATTCCTGGAATGGGTCCAATCGGTGATCCAGAAAACACAACAACTAAGTCTCCGAAAGAATTCACTCGCATAATCTGTCTCTCAGAATTAGGGTGAAGTCGAAAGTCCTCTCGAGTATTGGTAATTCATAAATGTTCTAGAGAGTCGGTCCATTCCACCTGTGGCGTGGTAACGTCTTGGACTTCACTCTGTTGAGGAGAGCCCTCAGGTGATCTTATAGGCAGGGGTTGAGAACCTTCCATATGCTCTAGAGATAAACCTGCATTCTATGTGAATGACGTGGAGGATCTATTGTGAACGAGTTACAAACTTACGAAGAAAATCTTATAGTCAACTTGGGTAAACAAACAGCACGCGCTAGTAAACAAAATCTAGGAAAAAATACCAAGCAAACAAGACCTTATAATTCTGAAGTCACTAGTTGGTGATGAAATCCAACGTCTCAATAACGAGACGAGAAGGGGCGGGGCTAGGGTGGAAAAGTTACGCTGATGACATGCTTAAAGGACTTACACCCTGGTACAAGCTCCCACACATAATCGTGGGTATACCCTCCAAGGAGCCCGAGTGAGTTTGGCCAATGTCGATTCCAGGTACCGTGAAGACTTTCCCCTTCATAGTCACCTTGTGTAAGACCCTATAAAGATAGGCCGCTAAGGTTACCACCGACAACAATAAAGCCTGGGGGAACAATCGATAGTCCAATCCACACACAAGGGCAAAGTATCTAGCCCGAAATCAACTCAAGAGACTTCCACTCATCATTGTGGGTATACCTCCAAGTGACCCCCGTAATATGTGCAATATCTACACTGATATCAACAAAGCAGGGTGAGTAACTCTGTTAATATCAATTCGACCTCAGGTTTGACCCTTGTGTGAGAAGGGCTTCCCAGGACAAAATGTTGTAAATGGAATTTGACGGTCCTTAACACAAGATTCTATTGTGTGTTTTGTGCTTTGGAGAGTGTATCTCTCTACCTACTCCAAAGCGCTAGCCTAGCTAAATGTTGGTGTAATAGAGCCCTAGAAAAGAGTTACTAGTTAAATTTTACAATTACGCAATGTTATTAAGGACCATTGTTACTCAAAGGAAACAAAGATGAAACTAATGTTGTATGAGACTCTGACCCAATGATGCATAGATAGGAATGAAAAGTATCAATTTTCGTTCAATGAATCCTATATAAGGGAGGGAAAGAGAAATTTTTTGGACCAATCTTGAACTACGATACACAATTTCCTTTAAAATGCAATGTCAACGAATCACGCAATAATGACAATTCTCTTTTGTTTCTTTTTCAATAATTTCAACAATTGATTTCTAATATTTTCGAAGACGAAAATGCTTTTTGAAAGAAAAACATTTTTCACTTTTCAAAAAGGACCTACACCAAGTGAGGAAAAACAAAAACTAATGAACAAGCAATAAACAAAAACCCAAACCAATTTTTCAATGGAAACAAAAATGACAAGCAGACCAAACTAGTCTTTTCAATTGCATGAGAAAAGTAACCTTCCAAATAATGAGCAAATGAGAAAGACAAAGAATCCCAAATTTCAACCGATCGCCGGTTCTTAACCAAACAAGCACTCAGATTCCAAAATCAGAGAGTATATCTTTGCCAAGAAAAGTCAAGAGATGAGAGTCGAGAAAAAGATGGACATGAAGAGCCTTTGATTTCTGAAGGCTGATCGTGCACAAAATCCAAAGACAAGAAAACATCAATCAATGGTCCAAGAAGTTCTTTTCAGGCACCTATACTGATCTGGGCAGCTGAACATGCAAAAATCTTAAATCCAAAATTTTGAAAAGAGGGTTCGCAGGCTATCAGTGTTGCACAGTGCGAGAATGAGTCATTCTCGCAGGCTAGCTTTGAGCAGAGTGCGAGAACCTTGCACTGGAATTAAAAGCAAAGTGCGAACTCAAAGTATTCTCGCAGGCCACTATGGGGTTCAGTGCGAGAATGTCTAAAACTAAGAAAATTTTTGGAAAAAGACAAAAAAATCGAAGGGACTTCTAGCCCCAGAGGGTCTATCAGGGTGTCCTGAAGACTCAGAGATTGATAGGAATGGAGAAAGGTAAGGAAAGAGAAAATGGCCAAGGAAAAACACCAAAAAACGCAAAGAAAACGGGTTGCCTCCCTAGTGGAGTCGCCAATTTTGTTATCGGACTAATCGGTAGGTGTAGACACTAACAGATCTCCCTAGATCCACCTGGATCTAGAACAAAACAGGACAGGACATGACTATTTCCCTAAGTTATGACCATTGAATTAGCTAGTAGGGAGAAACAAGTGACATACCTTTGTATCGCTTCCTAGTGTCTCTGTTGCTCCCGCTTCGCTCCGGTGCTCTCGTGAGGTCAATACCAAGACAACACAAACCAACCAAAGTGAAGATAGCAAAATATATTCAATCGTCATCTTATGTGTATGATCAAGGAATTACACAATAAAGTAAGAATGACTTTATGGGAAAAGGACATGCCGTTGTATCATATTAATTGAAAGTAGAAGATACAACATGATCGCCTTGATGTCGCAAGCTTCCTTTCGGTGGCTCTTGATTCCAACACACACACTTGCTCGATCCTTGTATGAATAATATCCGACTCCTCTTGATAGACTTGCTAGAGTCTCCAATCTCCTGTTCAAGCTAGGTCCTTCACACAATTTCTTCACCAATTCTCCAATTAATCTTGCTTAACCTTTTCCATGAGAATCCCATCAATATATAGAAGAGGATGAGATGGTTACTTGGATAAGAATGATCCCACCAAATCAGGGAAACCAGTAAAATGATAACCATTAGAATGCCAACCCATTCTCTAGAAGATTCCCTTCTAGAATCATCGAGACTTCATCTGTTTCCAATATTGAGAACAAGTTCGCACCCTAGCTATGTAGCACAGTGCGAGAAGTTCACACCCTAGCTGAAGGAAGCCTGCAAGAATGGGTCATTCTCGCACCCTAGGATATAAGCAACCTACCAAATCTCTTCAAAAATATGTTTTCTGGGAAGAGATGAATGTCACTTTTCTCAGGAGAAAGTTCTTATTAGGAGCCTGAGTACACCATCATCAATACACCATCAAGATGACCAAAATCATGGGTAACAATGGGTTACTAAGAACTTTTCACGAATGACTAAATATCACTACAAGGTGATTTTTTTCAACAGGGGCAGTAATGGTCAGAATAACAGAACTCCCGACCTGAAAGACCCCCATTTCAACCTCCTCAGAATTTCCATAGAATTCCAATTCCTCCACATGTATCAATGAAACCTTGAGGTTCTAACCAACGAATATTTAATATTTATTATTCCGTTGGATGGAAGATCAGACGATCAATATTTAATATTCCGTTGGATGGATGATATTGGCTTATCCAGTGGCTTCAAACAAATCGACAGTTAGGACTTAATCTACAGTTGAGTGGAAGGTTGTTGTTCACTTTGAGGCTTTGACGTTTTGGGACTCTTGCTTTTGCAATGGTGAAGCACCAAAGTACTGAATCTTTATTTCTCCTTCTTGATCCAATGACTGAGAAGTGACCTGAATTTTCTCCATGAGATTTGACGGTCGGAGTTTATTTCATGATTTCATAGGTTTCAAGTCTTCGTGTCTTATGGGATCTACTTATCCTATCCTTCCACTTGATTCTATCCAACGATCATGACAGATCCCAAACTAATCTAATGGTTGTTGTAATTCGATCCTTTACAAGGGATTCTTCTATGTAGGGTCGGGCTTCTACACAACCTACTACGTTATTTCTCCCGAGCTTTGATCTCATCACTACACTCTGTTGACATCAATGAAAATATCATACCACTATATCCAACACTCATCTCTTCTACAACTGGATCTGTATGTTTATACTGGTTTTCCTCTAATTACAAGGTTTCTTGCAAAGCCTCAACCTGGGTTTGGAACTTCTGTTTCCTCAATCGATATTTCAGATCTGTCAATAATGAATTAAAAAATAAGTGTCTATGTTGCATATCTATTATAGGGTACTTCAACTTACCTTTTAGTCTCTTGAACTTCTAATCAACCTCCCAAACTGAATCACCTGACTTCTTTTTTATCTCTATCATCTCATTCATGAACTGATCCTCTGAACTAGGTCACTGAAATTCATTGATTAATTCCTTCTTCACATCTGCAACAATTGTAGGTGCTCCTTGTGGACTATTTACTGCGAGGCCCATATACTAGTCTAGTGCATAGTCTCTGAATATGATTACAAGATGTTATACTTTTGTATCCTCATATGCGATTTGCTTGGCTTCCCAAATCTTCCACAAATAAATAAATGCTTCTCTGGGTCCTCCAACCCTTCTTCATGGAAATTTGGTAACCAAATGGTTTGATCTACTCCTTCCGTTTTGACCTTTGTTTCACTACCACCTCCGCGCGGTGTAGATAACTGATTGTTGCTAGCTGAATTTGTACCTCTACTTGAACTTCCACTAGACCCTCATCCTACTAAAATCCTTCTACTACTAATTGATGGTTGTCTTAACAATTCTTCTTCTTTAGATGTCTTAGTCACACATGGGGTTGTGGGTTCCACACTAATTCAGATATGGAATGGAGAGCCTTATTCATTGTTGTACCCTTGACCTATGGTTTTCCTCTAATATCCAACGTTCAATATTTCCTCAATATTCCTCGTCACATGGATATCCTCCACCTCTTCCTCCTCACTGTCCAATCACTCCTGCTCCGCTACTACCTTTTTTTTACTATTTATCTGATACAGGTATGGTATTCCGCTGTGCATCACTCCCATTCTATCCATTATCTCCTTGTTATGTTCCTCATCCCATCATAATGGTGTCCATTGCTTCCTTCTTTTGGCCTCTCTCCAGAGCCCTCTCCATATCTCAGATCTTCCTTAGTGCTTCCCTCGATTCCCCATGCGCACAGAGTGATTTAGTAGTATGACTCCATTTCCATCACTCCTTTATCATGTAATAAAATCTTCATCGGCGTGTAAAGTGATATAATGTACCTTCCTCTTGGTCCCTTCAAAAACTCCTTCTCTGCAGTAGTGTAACACTTCACAGTATTAACTATAAATTCAATAATAAATCCTACAACAATACTGTCTAACCAAAAATCCACTATGCGCGTGAATTTATTATCGACCCTTTGTATTCATGCAATTTTCTCAATATTCCACTCTAATGGTCTTATCCTATTAGTTGGGTGATTATCCTTCAACCTCAATATCCACTCCTGCAACAACTCTAGAAAATAATAGAAAAATTTCTCATGCAGATCAGTAAACACATACCTCTGCAAATATTGTCACAATGTATATTTGGATCTTCTATTTTCCTTCTACGCAAACTCGAGCTCTTTTGTTTCCAACCATATTTCAATCTCCTTCTTAGTTGGATTCCATGGCCTAAATATCCCCTTTTCCCACTATCCTTCTCATCAAATCCCCTCTAATCTCATGTTTTGAGTTCCAAACAATAATGGAACCATTTTTTGGATGTATGGGATGACTCAGGTTCTACCTTAGTTCTCCAACAAAACCCTAGAAACCATCGACCATTTTGGAGACCAGAAGGAAACACTATGCACAGAGTGCACAATGCAGTCTCACCCGAGATCGCTTATGGGTGATTGCATGACCCATATGTCTGCAATCATGGAAGGGATTATTCTCACGGGGATCTTAGAAATACTTATACTTTTCTCTTTACTTTAATACTCATCGTATCTACCATTCTATAACCATATTCATTCATTAACATACATACTGCAGAAAATATTAGACTAATCTAGTGCGCGTTTCATTTTACAAACACTATATTCATTCATTCATTCATAATAAACCATTGTAACATATAAAAGAGACATTCCACAAAAAGACACAGGTTTTTACCGCGGTTCAACCCCTCGAGCTACATCCACAAAGATCTAACATTCATTGCTTATTTATTCATATTCATCAAATTATTGTGTTGTGTGCATTACATTGGAGGTGCATTTGAAATGCACAAGTATAGGTGAGGATGACCAGTTTCATACCAAGCTCCACAGCTTGCGACATGGCCCTTAGTTACAATCATAAGTCTCCAAAACTAACTCAACATTATTTCCACAACTCTCAACGAAAAAATAGTAATTGTGACTCAAAAATCATCAAAGACATAATGTCCAACTACATTCCTCATACAAACTATATTTATACTACAAAAAGTTGGTTAAACCCATTACATCATGACCAAAACCCTAACCCTAAATAGATTATGTTTGTCCACATTGCAACCTCCTGCATGCGGCTGGTCCTAAATCCAATTGTTTCCTTGTCACGATGTCCTTCTTTATTTCTTTGAAATTTCATCTTCCTCACTCTACTTTTCATTATCTTCTAGTGTGCGCTCCTTTTCTAGTCCCATTCTCAACTGCTTCATTGATTTCTTTTCATTCCCCCAAAATAGCCTGCACCAACAGGATGTTAGGATCAGAGAGTTGGAGGAACAACTCAAAAACGCAAAGAATCATTAAGTGGGTTGAAGAGAGTTCAAGGCATGTTACGGGAAGGTAAAGGAAGAGCAAAAGGATATTTCTAAAATTATGTATGCACATCTTCATGTCTTCCAGCAACTGGGAACAAACATAGTTTCATTCACACAAAGAATGTATAGTTCATTTCCATCCAAGAAGGATTAAATGATATGCAACGATGGATCGCAGAGAACCTAGACAATTTAGATGAACTACCTCTCTCTGTAGAAAGAGAAAGGAGGATTGATTATGGTTCCCTTGACTGTCGCCAACACATTATTAAAAGAGAAGAAAAGGAAACTAATAAGTCAGTAGCCTGCTGTGCACAACTCCATAAGGTTGCACAAGTCTTGAAGCACAAGGGGAATTTACCTCCCATTTAAGAGCTTGGAAAAAAAATACGGAAGAGGGGTTTTTTGAAGAAATATAGTGAAACATGAAAAAGAGATAGGAGGATGCCCAAGAAACCACTAAGGTGATAGTGGAATTAATGGAGGAGCATCTCTTTCGATTGAAAAAAATGAAAATGATGATCTAATATTTCATGGCCAACCTGACACGAGAAATGAAAACCATTACACAAAGTTCAACATCCCTCACAAATTCTCTAGAAGAAATTGTGTATCACAGAGTCATATCAATTGAAGGTTGACATGCAGTTTGGGTGGCCAATGCAAGGGACAAATACAAAGTAGAAAATTTGAATTTGTTCCCAACTACCTTCTATTTTTTATTTTTTTCATAGCACCCTCATCTTCATCATGTTCTAACACTTATCAACAAAATTGAGAAGGGGAAACTTAAGGGACTTGCAATTGCTTCTTTCAAAATCCAAGAATACACTATTAAAAGTTACTCAAACTATTATAAGTAGAGGAGGAGGCCCATTTTGTAAGGGCTCTTCAAGCATTGCATATTGGAAAACTAATTTCAGGATTAATATTAAGAATCCCTCTGGGCCATTTTGTTTGAGAGAAGAACTGTTGTAGATGGTAGTTGTTGTAAACTATTTTCATCAAACTGTTTTCTATTTACATGTGTTGTAAGAATATCCTTTTACTTATAGACTATTCTTATTCAAATAAAAATATTTAGTATAGCTTTGCTTATTATTTCTTGTCTTATTTTCCTTTAGATGATGAGCTTCTTATGCATGTAATTTCATGACTTTGACTAATCTAGTAATGTTATTTGCATGCATGTGTTGTCTAATCTTGTTTCTTCTTAACATCTACCTGGAGGAAGTTATTTGCAGGGATTAGTTTCATTTATAGTTTCTCATCTAGTTACCTTAGATTCTCCTAGCTATGATAGGGTAGATTAGATCTTATTTCTGCACTTAGTTAGAATGCATTTCCATTTCCATCGCATTCAGAACCATCCAATCACCCCTCAAACCCAGTAATGGAAGCCAGGCCAAAATCCATATGGATCTCCTAAAACAAATGATGCATAGGATAATTGGGACGACGCATCAGGGAGTACCCCTTACTATTGAATGGAAATTATATTGCATCAATAGGATTGAAACTAGATGAAGCAACTGGTTGAACAACATCATTCCAAATACCATCTTGATAAAAGGGATAAGGTGTTCCTCCTTCTACAACCTTATAATAATACCTCACTTAAAGAAAACCATAAACATAAGATTGCTCCCAATTTTTATGGCCCCTTTAAGGTCCTCAAATGTATTGGGACAATGGATTACAAATTAGATCTTGCTAGCCACTATAAATTCATCCAATGTTTCATGTCTCCTACTTAAAGAAAGTGGTCACCTCTAATTCCCATATTCAAAATTTCCTTACAAAACTAGATGAATAAGCTTCCATTTGGTTGCAGCCAAATACCATCCTCAACAAAAGAGAGCAGTGTCTCCACCAACACATTATACAAGAGGTGATATATTGGAAGGATACATAGCCTAAGGATTCCACATGGGAACCAATAGATATCCTTCATCATTTTCCTCATCTTCAACCTTGAGGACAATGTTGCATTATAAGGAAAAGGGCATGTTAAGTTCCTACCCTAATGCCCCTAAATATATATATAGGTTGTTATGTATTGAGGCCATCTCTATTAAATAAGGCCCATGTAATATATATAGTGCGAAAGGAATAATTTTAAGATGGTTTACTAGAAGGTTTTTCCAACTAGAAAGTTACTTGATTTGAAAGTTCAAATTAGGTTATATATAAACTATATAACAAAATATAAGTAAGTGTTAGGGACCTAACCTCACTAACCCCTCACATAGATAGAATAATATATTTCCATGTGATAAAGGCCGACATTAGTTAATAAGGCCTATTTAATAAATTGGAATAATTCAACGTAAGAAGACCTAATAGAAGCTTCAACTTCTAGAAGAAAATTCCTCTAGAATAATATTTAGAAGATATATTTAGTATAAATACGAGTAGGAGTCATGAGAAGTTTTGTCTTGAGAATTATTATAATAGAGAGTTTCTCTACTATAGGTTGCCCCCTCGAAGTAGCAAGTGAACATTGTTTCATATCAATAAAGATATTATTTTAGTACTGTGGTTTCATCTATTGTGTTGTTCCGCTGTTATTCTCTACAATATTTCCATTTTTAGCTATCATAATAGATCTAGTACCATAAAATGGTATCAAATAAATTTCCTTGGAAAAAAATTGTGAGTATTTTTTTTAGAGTAGAGATGTATTCAGAAATATTAAAGCTACAAATATTTTTTGTTCAGTGCATAAAACCACGGTCAGGGAATCATACATGCAGGAACTATAAGTGGTACTTAAGTGCACATTTTTGGCCACCCTTGTAACCCTTTTTGGTACCCCTTCGAGTGGTAGCGCATTAGAAAACACCTGTATATAGATCGACCTAGATATCCTTAACCCCTCTGTAGATAAACCAATCAACCTTCTAACTGTTATAGTGCCAACGAGAACAACACTTTGGGAAGATACTCTCCAGTACCTAGGTAATCGGGTTGTACGACTAAGGGTATGGTCTACCCTCCTTACTTGGTTCCCTAATATATTGGGTCTAGTACTACTATTCGACCCCAAACATATATCAAAGTGTTATAGCACAGGGAAAACCCTTGACTATAGAAACCCTAACAAACCCTAATCCCTGGGACATAAGCAACACAAAAAGGGAACATACAAGATTTGTCTTGATCAAAATTTGGGAATTTTGACACTTCTTTTTTCCCATTAATAATTTGTGCATTCCTACACTGTGGTATTATTCATATCAGAGTATAACTTCATGGGAGTTGGAAAAAAAAACAAAAAAATTTTGGGGCCTTCCTGCACCCTTATTTGAGACCTAAACCATTGGACTTTTTTTTGCCTCTTGATCGTAGTGATACCTATCATTTTTCAACCCTTTTTTCCAGTGGTCCTGACCCCTCCCAACGACCTCTAGTGGGGACCTATTCCATTGGACTCCTCTTTTCATCCTAATCCTAGTGATACCTATCATTTTTTAGCCTTGTCTTTCCGTGGACCCACCCACCCTTTTCCGCCACCTTTCATTTCCACCTCTTCCTATTTTTTCCCCTCACCATGGCCACCACTCACAAACAAGTTATTGAAAACCACATCAAATCCCAAATTGACCACATGAAAGAGGAACTGAGGAATGAAATAAATTCCCACCTTGGCAACCAACTTGAATCCCACCTTGAATCTCATCTTGATTCATTTGCTGCGAAACTCCTAGAAACAATTCTCATTCACTGTAAGGTATCTAGAGAAGAAGTGGGGGGGACCAGAGGGACCATAGTGATAATAGTGGAGGTCATTCAATGTAAGGTGGACTTGGTCCACTATATTATTAAATAAGGCCCACTATGGTAGTTAGATATAATAAATGGGTAATTAGATATAATAAATGTAAGAGGACTTCTTAGAAGGTTCTACTTCTAGAAGATTCCTCCTCTAGAATGTTCTTAGGTGATGGTAGCACTATATAAAGGGGTTCAAGCAATGTAATGA
>JASDQU010101579.1:149846-169068 GCA_032191745.1 Picea mariana | reverse complement strand
GAGGTCATTCAATGTAAGTTGGACTAGGTCCACTATATTATTAAATAAGGCCCACTATGGTAGTTAGATATAATAAATGGGTAATTAGATATAATAAATGTAAGAGGACTTCTTAGAAGGTTCTACTTCTAGAAGATTCCTCCTCTAGAATGTTCTTAGGTGATCGTAGCACTATATAAAGGGGTTCAAGCTGTTGGACAACTGAGAGGGGGGGGGGTGAATCAGTTGTAACCGTGCTTAAACAATTATTCTTCTTTTGAACTTTTTACAGAAACACTGAATGATGATCACAATAATGCAGGGAAATAAACAATGGCACATTCAGCATCAGTCGCATATATGAGAAACACAGAGACAACTATTTCCAAGGAAACCCATACAGGGTAAAAACCTCTTTTTCTTTATATGATAAGTACTTGTTACATTCTTTACATTATCATACATATGAGAACCAACTCATAATGAGGCTACAACCTCTGTTTAGCAAGCTACAACTTGCTGAGAGCACCAACTTTCTGTTTTCTCTAGCACCCACTAGAAGGAAGCACCAACTCCTTGGTTTCTCTAGCACCAACTAGAAGGAAGCACCAACTCCCTGGTTTCTCTAGCACCAACTAGAAGGAATCACCAAATCCCTGTGTTCAAGCACCCACTTGAACCTCTGAGGACAAAAATCCTCCCTAGCACCTCCCAACCACCCTGAAATATAAGTCTTTGCTTCTGAAGTTTATTACAGTGATATAATGTTCAACAATGGCTTACCCGACTTATCACTATTCTGCTACATCTCGTTGCTCTTTCTACCATACTGCCTTTTTGCACACATCACTTGCGCTGTCTATTCTTCTGCGTTTTATCCTCTGAGTGCCATGTCCATTCACTGCATAGTTCCTCTTCAGTTCAATTTAGCTGCTGCACTATCTTCCTTCTTCACACATGAATCACTTTCCACATCAACAACCACCACCACTTGAACAACAACAGCGAACCCATCTCTTCTCTGTACCGTGTATTTATAGCTTCTGTGCACCTTGTGCATGCAATATTTGCAATGCCTCTGCATGCTGACTCTGCACCGTTATCCTCCACCTCTCAAGTGCTCTGTCTGATCATCATCGTGACTCTTCATCTTCTCTGGTGGTTCGCCTTGCGTGTCCAGCCTCACTGTATGTTATACTGATATTCCTTAGTCTCTCTGGTAGTTTGAGACTCTTCGTCTTCTCTGTGACAGTCGAACTCACCTTCTTTGTTTCAGTTACCAGCCTCAACGCTCATCCATTTGTCAATCCCTTCTAAGAATAGTCTTCCTTCACTGAACGAAGCTTGGAGACTCTTCATCTCCTCTAGCGATCACACACAGTGACCACAGGATGTGGTAACAGGCGCTGCGAACTTATGATCTTCATTGACCCTAATCGATGGTTCATGATCTTGATGAATCAACGGTCCTGATCTCATCGTGATCTCGCATCTCGTTGTTCCTTCGATGGAGATTCTCCTCACTCCAAGTCATGATAGGCGAGACTCAGAGATGGATCTCAGATCAACGGTCCAGGCTTTTGATGTATTGAAAATTCAGATTCAGTCTGGATTTCACATTGCGATATCGCATATCACAATTTCATAGTTCATGTTGCATTGTTTCTTTTGCCTCTTCATATCGCGATTCACGAAACTCCGATATGGGGTGTGATCAATGGTCCAAGTTTGATCTTGGCTCAATGACTGCGATTTAATCACAATATCGCATATCGCGATTTTGGAAGTCTCGTTGCATTTCTTTTCCTTTTGATATCGCGATTCGCGAAACTCCGACATGGGTTGTGATCAACGGTCTAGGTATGATCTTGACTCAACGACTGTGATTGAGTCGCAATTTCGCATATCGCGATTTCGCATTTCTTGTTGCATTGTTTTCTTGTCCTCTTGATGTTAGGATTCATGAAACTCCGATAAGGAGTTGGATCAACAGTTCAGATATGATCTTGCTTCAACAACTGTGATTAAGTCACAATTTCACATATCGCGAAATCGACATTCTTGTTGCATTGTTTCTTTGACATCTCCAACACGCGATCCTCGAAACCCCGACATGGACTGGAATCAAAATTCCAGATTCATCCTTAATCTGACGGCTCAGATTATATCGCGATTTCGCATATCGCGATATCGAGATTTATAATGTCAATAATCTTTGACATATCCAACTCTCGATCCCCGAAACTTCGACATGGACTCGGATCAACGGTCCAGATTCAACCTCGATCTGATGGCTCAGATTAGGTCACGATTTAGCATGTCGCAATTACGCTTGCTTCTCCTTGTTCTTTAAGGATCGTGCAGGTTCTCCTTGATCCAATGGTGGTCGGACCCTGCGCTCAGATCTGACGTCTAAGATCTGTACTCCTATTCAGTGATCTTCTTGTCTATATTATGATCTAACGGCCCTCGTTCTTTTGGGAATTTTGAATGAGATCCAACAATCATAAATGATTCTCGGGCCTTCGAACATTTTATCAACCTAACCTTATCTTTTGTTTGCTTGGTTACGTTGTCGGTCTTCCTGAATATCACTGCACTACTGATCATCATTATTGTACTCAAGCCATCATCGTTGTTGTACTTGCCATCAATGACAAGCATACGCTACCTGTTAAACATTTCCCAACAATATCCCCCTTTGGCATTCATGGCAACTAAGGCACCCGAATTCTTTTCTCCCCCTTTGACATCAATGTCAAAGAAGATACAACCTCCCCCTCAGCTATTGCAGTAATTTTAGGAGGCATTAGATATTCAAACAATACAAATCTCCCCCTAACAAGATGGACTCTTTTAGGTGTGAAACGAAATGACACCCAACTTCTATCTAAGATATTCAAACAGTGTCTTGGCTAGGGGCTTAGTAAAGATGTCTGCAATTTGTTCTATGGTGGGAATGTAATGGAACTGAACAGTCTGATTGGTGACCTACTCTCTCAGAAAATGATATTTTATGGGGATATGCTTGGTCTTGGAGTGGAATACAGGATTCTTAGACAAACTGATGGCACTAGAGTTATCACAATGAATTGGGATCGGTGCAGTGTATTTTACCTCTAAGTCTGCAAGTGTCTGAATCATCCATAATACCTGAGTGCAGCAGGTAGCAACAGCAATGTACTCTGCCTCTGTGGTTGATAAAGAAATGGAACCTTTCTTTTTACTAAGCTAGGCTACTAAGGAGTCACCCAGGAAGAATGCTCCTCCACTAGTGCTTTTTCTCTCATCAACACAGTTTGCCCAATCTGCATCGGAATAAGCAGTCAACTAAAGATTTTGATTTTTGGGATACCACAGACCATAAGTCATTGTTTCTTTTAAATACCTGAAAATCCTTTTGACAGCTTGCAAATGACTCTATTTGGGTGCAGCCTGATATCTTCCTACCATTCCTACAGCGTGCATTATGTATGAGCGAGATGTTGTGATGTACAACAAACTTCCTATCATTGATCAATATGAGCTTTGATCGACATCATGTGAATCATCATCCTTGCTTAATTTACATCCAGTTACCATAGGTGTACCCACAGGTTTAGAATCTTCCATATGAAACCTTTTCAACATTTCTCTTAGATATTTTTCTTGAGAAATGAACATCCCTTCGGGCCTCTGAGTAATTTGCAAACCAAGAAAAAATGACAGTTCTCCTATCATAGACATTTCAAATTCAGACTCCATGGCAGAAGCAAATCATTGTACCAGTGAATCCTTATTACATCCAAAGATGATGTCATCTACATAGACCAGTACGATGAGCAGATCATTATCCTCTGTTTTAATATACAAATTGCTGTCAGTTGTTCCTCTCTTGAACCCTTTGTCTTTGAGTTACGTATCTAGTCTGTGATACCAGGCTTGAGGGGCTTGTTTTAAACCATATAAATATTTCTTCATCTTGCATACGAAGTCAGGGTTATCATACAATTTGACACCCTCTGGTCGTTCCATATAGACTTCTTCACTTAAATCTCCATTGAGAAAGGCTTACTTGACATCCATTTGGTAAACTTTAAACCTTTTATGACAAGCATAGGCCAGGAACATTCTGATAGCTTCTAATCTTGCTACGGGCGCAAATGTTTCATCAAAATCCAGTCCTTCTATTTGAGCATAGCCTTTACAGACTAACCTCGCTTTGTTCCTGATAACTTGTCCTTGCTCATTCAACTTATTCTTGAAGATCCACTTGGAGCCAATGATGTTTTTACCTTCAGGTCTTTGAACCATCTCCCATGTATTGTTTTTCTCAATCTGATCAAGTTCTTCATTCATTTCTTTAACCCAGTGATCATATTTGCTAGCTTCATTAAAATTCTTGGGTTCCAGCATGGATATGAGAGCTATATGAGATTGTTCGGTGGTTTTGATTAGCTTTCTCCTGGTTTGTACACCTTTGTCTTTTTCTCCAATTATCTGACTTGCAGGATGATTCTTTTGAATGATTCTGGAGGAGGAATTTGTAATTGTCTGTTGGTTTGAGTCTGTCTGAGTGTCTGATTCTTCATCTGATTCAGAGTCTTCGTTTTCTGATTCTTGGACCTATTCATCTTCATCTTTAGTTGTGTCTTCTTTGGAAAACTCATTACTGTATACTTCTCTTGCTAGGATTCCTTCATCAATTTTTACATCAATACAGTCAACCATTTTATGCAGCCTCTTATTATAACATCTATAACCTTTAATGTTTGTAGCATATCCTAAGAAGATACCTTCATCATCCCTATCATCATATTTACCGAGGTTCTCATCATTATTCCTTATGTAGCATTTACTCCCAAAGACTCTGAAGTGTTTAATTGAGGCAGGTCGTCCGAACCATAGTTCATAAGGGGTCTTGTCACTTTGTGGTCTGAGGTGGGCTTTGCTAAGCACATGGACTGCTGTGTGTATTGCTTCTACCCAGTAGGTTTGACCAATGTTCTTCTCATTCATCATTGACCTGGCCATTTCCTGCACTATTCTGTTTTGCCTCTCAACAACTCCATTTTGTTGTGGAGTTCTTGGGATTGTGTATTCTCTCTTGATCCCATGTTCATCTCAGAATTATTTGAAGTCTCTTGACATAAACTCTCCTCCCTGATCTGATCTCACTTCCTTTAACCTCTTGCCTGTTTGAGTCTCCGTTAAAGCCTTAAATGTTTTAAATTTCTCAAATGCTTCATCTTTTTCTTTGAGAAAGGCAACCCATGTAAGTCTGGAGTAATCATTGATTACCAACATGAAGTAGTTTTCTTTTCCTATGCATTCCTGTCTTGATGGTCCATATAAATCCATATGAACTAGTTGGAGTGGTTTCTCTATTGAAGTAAAGCTCTTGGACTCAAACTGTGTCCTGTTTTGCTTCCCTACTTGACAGGGTTTACACATTGAATCTTGGGGCTTTGATATTCTCGGAAGATCTTTTACTGCCTCGAGGTTTTTGAGTTTTATTAAGTGGTCAAAGTTTATATGTCCAAGTCTCCTATGCCATAACCAGCTTTCATCATGTTTGCTTAGATGACATTCCTCTCTATTTTCTTTCAGAACATATACACTATTTTCTGTCCTTGTGCCTTTGGCCACTAATTGTCCTGAGTTTACAGACTTTATCTTGCAGTCCTTGGACGTGAAAAACACCTTGCATCCTTTGTCACACATTTGATTTACACTGAGAATATTATGTTTCAGCCCATCCACAAGTAGGACATCTTGGGCTTTTCCTTTTCCATTACTTAAGCTCACCATCCCTTTGCCTTTTATTTTCCCTGGAGCATCATTTCCAAAGGTTACGCTTCCTGATTTACTTTCACTTAGAGATAGAAACTTGTCTTTGTCTCCCGTAATGTGTTTGGAGCATCCACTGTCTATATACCAAGGGTTCGTTTTTCTTTGAGCAAACAATACTAATCCAGACTTGTTACTTTCCTTCTTCTTCCAAAACTTGATATTTTCAGCAAGGGATTTCGAATCTGGTTCATAGTTCCTTAACCGACAGTCAATAGATTTATGTCCAAAGTTATGATAGGTGTAGCATTCAACCTCATTATTCAATAAGTCAAACTTATTGTTGAAGTGTTGTCTACTTGTTGACTGTTGATTATTTCTTGGCCTCCTTAGTTGTATGTGTCCAGACTTAATTTGACAATTTGCAGTCCGTGAAGGATTATTACTTGACTGTGTCATTCTTTGTTGAGGGAAGTAATTATTTCTTTTAAATCTTAATTGCTCATGTCTAAGTCTTAAGGAACAATTTACAGCTTTGTGACCAAAGTTAGAATAGTAGAAACAATAGCCATAGAAAAATTCTTTGTACCTGGAAAATGGTTGTCTTCTTTGAGAAAATCGATTTCTCTCTTGCTGATGACATCTTTTAGCAGAGGCAACATTGTTTCTTCATTCTTCAGATTCAATCCTGGTACCTTTTCCTTTACTCGTCTTGTGTGGCTGATTGTCTTCCTTTGTTTCTGCAGGTTTGTTATCGTCATTGGTTGTGCTTTTGACAAACTTGATAGGTTCTTCAATTCCTGTCTTCCCACTGCTTGATCCCTCTTCATACCCCAAACCAGTTTTCGGCTTGGGATTCCTTTGTTGATTCAGAATGGTGGTTAATCCTTCTGAGGCTTTGATACTTGACAAATTCTGATTATACAAGGCTTGAAATTTCTCCATTTCTTTCCTTGTTTTCACTACTTCTTGTTCTAATGATTCACATCTTGCCTTCTTTTCTGATAGTTGTTGTTTCAGAATCTCTTCTATTTTCTTTGCCTCTTCCAATTCTACTTTTAGTAGGACAAGGTCTTCATCAGGTTCTTTACTGTCTTTCTCGATCTATTTTAACAATTGTCTTTGCTTTCTGTTCTTGATTCTTAGTCTGTCAATTTCTTCCAATGCACTGATCAGTTCTCCTTCCATGTCAACCATAGCTTATTCATCATCCTCATTACTTCCTGTGCTTTGATTATCATAATTCTCTTTGGCCATAAGCATGAAGTCATTTACCTTATCTTCATAGGAAGAGTCACTATCGGTGTCTTCCGAGGAGTCATCATTATGTACACATAAAGTTTTCCTTTTATCAAATCTCTTGGATTTGTGCTTCTCTTCACCTTCATAGTTATGATCATGTTTCTTGTGTGGACATTTATTTGCAAAATGACCTATCCTTCCACAGTTAAAGCATTTGAAAGGAAATTTACCTTTGTATTTGCCTGATCCCTTCTTCAGTCTCTTCACAAATTTTGCTTCAATTTCATCGGGCTCAGAATCCTCATTCTTGTCTTCTTTAAATGATGCTTCTCTGGAAGTGGGTTTATCTTTAACTATTCTCATTTCATATGCAGTCAGTGTTCCTAGAAGTTGGTCAAGCTGCAAGGTTTTTAGATCATTAAGTTCTTCTATAGCACAAATCTTCGGGTTGAACCTATCTGGGAGAGATCTCAACATTTTTTGAACTAAAGAAGGTTCCCCAATTGTTTCACCAAGTGCCTTCATTGCATTTACCATTTCTTCTACTCTCAGAAAGTATTTTCCAACAGTTTCATCTTCCTTCATCTTCAGTTGTTCAAATTATATTCTATAGGTTTGAAGCTTTGCATCCTTTACCTTCTCATTACCCTCATAATTGTTAATGAGTTTGTCCCACATTTCTTTGGCAGTTCCTAGGTGCATAAATTTTACGAATTCTGCTTCTGTGAGACCACTCAAGATAGCATTCATGGCCTTGGCGTTGAAGATAAATTCTAGTTTGTCATCGTTATTAGCTACCACAACTGGCTTTACATAACCAATATCTACCATATCCCAGACATCTGCACCTAAAGCCATGATGTAGGTTCTCATTCTAACTTTCCAGAAGGCAAAGTTTGTTCCATTGAACAGAGGGGCCTTATTGGTTGAATTTCCTTCATGGCTTGACATGTTTAAGCTCTAGGATCTACCCTTAGATAAAAGGGGCTGGCTCTGATACCAATTGTTGGACAAATAAGAGAGGGGGGGGGGTGAATCAGTTGTAACCGTGCTTAAACAATTATGCTTCTTTTGAACTTTTTATAGAAACAATGAATGATGATCACAATAATGGAGGGAAATAAACAATGGCACATTCAGCATCAATCGCATATATGAGAAACACAGAGACAGATATTTCCAAGGAAACCCATACAGGGTAAAAACCTCTTTTTCTTTAAATGATAAGTACTTGTTACATTATTTACATTATCATACATATGAGAACCAACTCATAATGAGGCTACAACCTCTGTTTAGCAAGCTGCAACTTGCTGAGAGCACCAACTCTCTGTTTTCTCTAGCACCCACTAGAAGGAAGCACCAACTCCCTGGTTTCTCTAGCACCAACTAGAAGGAAGCACCAACTCCCTAGTTTCTCTAGCACCAACTAGAAGGAAGCACCAACTCCCTGTGTTCAAGAACCCACTTGAACATTTGAGGACAACAGTCCTCCCTAGCACCTCCCAACCACCCTGAAATATAAGTCTTTGCTTCTGAAACTTATTACAGTGATATAATGTTCAACAATGGCTTACCTGACTTATCACTGTTCTGCTACATCTCGTTGCTCTTTCTACCATATTTCCTTTCTGCACACATCACTTGCGTTGTCTGTTCTTCTGCGTTTTATCCTCTGAGCACTATGTCCATTCACTGCACAGTTCCTCTTCAGTTCAATTCAGCTGCTGCACTATCTTCCTTCTTCACACATGAATCACTTTCCACATCAACAACCACCACCACTCGAATAATAACAGCGACCCCATCTCTTCTTTGTACCATGTATTTATATCTTATGTGCACCTTGTGCATGCAATGTTTACAATGCCTCTGCATGCTGACTCCGCGCCGTTATCCTACACCTCTCGAGTGATCTATCTAATCATCATCATGACTCTTCAGCTTCTCTGGTGGTTCACCCCGCGTGTCCAGCCTCACTGTATGTTATATTGAGATTCCTCAGTCTCTCTGGCAGTTTGAGACTCTTCGTCTTCTCTGTGACAGTCGAACTCACCTTCTCTGTTTCAGTTACAGGCCTCAACGCTCATCCATTTGTCAATCCCTTCTAAGAATAGTCTTCCTTCACTGGACGAATCTTGGAGACTCTTCATCTCCTCTGGCAATCACACACGGTGACCACAGGATGTGGTAACAGGTGCTGCGAACTTATGATCTTCATCGACCCTGATCGATGGTTCATGATCTTGATGAATCAACGGTCATGATATCATCGTGATCTCGCATCTCGCTATTCCTTTGATGGAGATTCTTGTCACTCCAAGTCACGATAGGCGAGACTCAGAGATGGAGCTCAGATCAATGGTCCAGGCTTTTGATGTATTGACGATTCAGATTCAGTCTGGATTTCACATCGTGATATCGCATATCGCAATTTCGTAGTTCATGTTGCACTGTTTCTTTGACATCTCCAACACGCGATCCTCGAAACCCCGACATGGACTGGAATCAACAGTCCAGATTCATCCTTAATCTGATGGCTCAGATTATATCGTGATTTCGCATATCGCGATATCGAGATTTCTGATGTCAATAATCTTTGACATATCCAACTCTCGATCCCTGAAACTCCGACATGGACTGGGATCAACGGTCCAGATTAAACCTCGGTCTGATGGCTCAGATTAGGTCGCGATTTCGCATGTCGCGATTATGCCTACTTCTCCTTGTTCTTTAAGGATCTTGCAGGTTCTCCTCGATCCAACGGTGGTTGGACCCTGCGCTCAGATATGACGTCTGAGATCTGTCCTCTTGTTCAACGCTCTTCTTGTCTATATTCTGATCTGACGGCCCTCGTTCTTTTGGGAATTTTGAATGAGATCCAACGATCAGAAATGATTCTTGGGCCTTCGAACATTTTATCAACCTGAACTTATCTTTTGTTTGCCTGGTTGCATTGTCGGTCTTCCTGAATATCACTGCGTTGTTGATCATCGTTGTTGTACTCAAGCCATCATTGTTGTTGTACTTGCCATCAATGACAAGCATACGCTACCTGTTAAACATTTGCCAACACAAGCAATGTAATGAGACATGAAGAGAAGTATTGTATTTGGAGCAGTATCTCAATAGGAGGATGCCCCCTCAAAGAGGCAAGTGAAAAGGAGAGGATCCCTTCCATAATAGGATCCATTGTATGGTGTTTCCCTACCTCAAGGGTTTTGATATAATAAAGTGTGGTTTCTTCTATATTGCTTTGTGGATCTATTGTGTATTCAATATTTGTGGTTATTATATTGGTAGATCTATTCAGGTTCTTAACATTCATAGACTCCATTAATCATCTGACCCACCTTCTAAACTCAAAGGTATAACTTCCTCCAATTCCCAGTAGTTTAAGTCCAACCCTTTTCCTCGTGATATTCGTCTTCCACAAGTGGAGGTGAAAAAATTTGATGTCGCAGATCTAATTGGTTGGGTCACTCAAATGGAACACTACTTCTCCTTGCATGGCATCACTGACAACTTAGAAAAAACTTGTTACAGTGTCCTCTATTTGGATCTTGAACGTTGGAAATGGTGGAAATGGCATCGAAAATCACACCAAGGATATGTAGCTTGGACATCGTTTGTGGCTGAACTTTATGACTGCTTTGACATTGATACACACTTCTTGGGTCGTTTGACAAAATTGAAACAGGATGGTACCGTGGAATATTTTATCACAACAATTGCACAATTAGCTTTCATAAGAGAGGTCATGTCTGATACTTTTTTCAAAGAATTCTTTATCAGTGGCCTCAAGGATGAAATCCATGCCCAATTACTCATGACTCACCTCCATACATGGTTAGAAGCTACTCAACGTGACAAGGAAACCCAACAAGTTATTTTTTCCCAACATCACAAAACTTATTTCCCTCTGCATCCTGTTGGTTGTGGAGCCTGATTATCTTCCTGATTCAGAGGTCCTTACTTTCAGCCGTGTTTATACCCCATGAAGTATTTACACCCCAAACGTATGTACACTCTTCCACATGGGGGAGTGCAGAGGGGGGGTACTCCCTCTGCAGGTTTCGAGGGGGCTATCCCCCCAGATGGGGGGTTTGGGGGCAAGCGGGCCCCCAGCAGGGGTTCGGGGGAGAAGCCCATGAAGGAAAAATTTCCTTGTAAATGTATATTGTAATTTCATTGTAAATCTATACCATTCATTATAAGGCTGCAAATCTAATGGTAGAGATTATGTTAGGGTTTTTTGCCCTAGAAGGCAACCCTCTTTTATGAGGGAAATGTATTATGGCTATGGTTGATCGCGAATATTGTATTCTGAGAGAGGAGACTGTGAGAGAAAGAAGAGGAATTTACAGCGTGTTTTGTTGTAGGTTGTATCCCTTCATTTGCTGGATAATAATAAAGGAAGGACCTGACAATTTCTCTGGTGGATGTAGCCCACACTGGGTGAACCACGTAAATTTGTGTCTCTCTTGTATTGTGTATCTTTTATGTTTTGTTTTCCGCATTTGTTTTATTTTATTGCTCCGTGGTCTTATTTTTTATAACACCTATTCTCCCTCCCACTCCTTCCCCTCATCTCACCCCTCTCAAGATCCAAAAATTAACTCGGGAATAAATGGTTGAATGCCAACTCAAGGGTCTTTTCTATAATTGTGATGAAAAATATTTTCCGGGGCACAAATGTAAGGAACATAAGTTGTTCATGGCCATCTCTGAGGATGTTTTTGATGACGATACTGAGGCTTCTCATGTGGTAGATCTCCTTGAGCTAGCTCATATCACTCCTCCATATAATCCTCTAGAATTTGAACTAGTCATTTCATTAAATGCACTCATTGGATTCTCTGCTCCCCAAACCCTCAATCTAAATGGCTACATAAAAAATCAGAAGGTCATCATTCTCATTGACATTGGTAGCACTCATAATTTCATTCATTGACACATTTAACAAGAAACCCATTGTTATATCCATGTAGTCAATAATTTTCAAATCATGATTGTCAATGGAGGTTCCATTAAAAGTGGGGGGAATTGTGAAAATGCGTGTCTCCAAATTGGTCAGTACAACCTGAAATCTCATATGTTTTCTATCGACATGGGTGGTTGTGACATTGTATTGGGTGAAGAATGGTTTTTCACTCTCGAMACCATCCTCATGCATTTTAAGGAATTGATCATTCCATTTGAATAGGACAACCAACAATATAAGTTTCAAGGCATCACAACAAGCTCCCCTAAGATCATCAATTCCCATTGAATGGAAAAGTTCCTAAAAAAAGGCCATCCAGGCATTATTTCCCAACTCAATGCCATTCAAGCCATTGAGACACCATCTTTGCATCCTGACCTCCAATCTATACTCTCCAAACACCATAATATTTTTCTTACTCCCCATGGCCTTCCCCCTTCTTGCAATGTTCACGATCATTCCATTCCTCTAGTTTTGGGCAGTCTTCCTCCCAATGTCCACCCATATTGTCATCCCTTTTCCCAAAAGAATGAAATTGAAAAAATTGTTCATGAATTGCTTGACGTGGGTGTCATCCGCCCTAGTACCATCCCCTATTCTTATCCTGTGTTCATGATCCTCAAGAAAGAAGGCACGTGGCGCATGTTTCCCAAATTTTTTTCTCTCAACAAACTTACCATCAAAGACAAGTTTCTCATTCCTATCAATGATGATCTATTGGATGAATTGAGTTGTACTCAATAATTTACTAAACTGGATCTTCGTTCTGGGTACCACCAGATACGCATGAAAGAGGATGGCATTCCCAAGATGGCCTTTCGAACTCATGAGGGACACTGTGAGTTCTTGGTCATGCCATTTGGCCTATGTAATTCCCCATCTACTTTCCAAATTCTCATGAACCATGTATTCCATCCTTTTCTCCGTTATTTTTTATTAGTTTTCTTTGATGATGTTCTCATCTATAGTAAAACATGGACAACCCATCTTTTCCATGTGGATCAAGTTCTCCATCTCCTTTCTTAGCACCAACTTTATCTCAAACAATCTAAATGTGCCTTTGGAGCCTCAGAAGTGGAGTATTTGGGTCATATTGTTGGCAAGGATGGTGTAAGGGTGGATCCTAAGAAAATTGAAAATATGCAGGATTGGCCTTGCCCCAAAAATCTCAAGATATTTTGTGATTTTATAGGTTTAACATGATATTATCGCAATTTTGTTAAGAATTATGGAAAAATTGCTCTCCTTAAAAAGAATGTTTTCAATTGGAATCCTACATTTGATCAAGCCTTCCATGCTTTGAAAGAGGCTATGTGCACAACTCCTACCCTGACCCTTCCTGACTTCAAAAATAATTTTGTCCTGGATTGTGATGCATCCGGGAAAGGAATTGGCACAGTTCTCATGCAACAAGGACGACCAGTGGCCTTCACCAGTAAAAAAATTTCGAAGCACCATTTGGGACAATCAATATGTGAAAAGGAAATGTTGGTTATTTTGCATGACATGGACGTTTGGCGTCTTTATATCTTAGACCATTGCTTCCAAATTAAAACAGATCATCAGAGCATCAAATATTTTCTGGAACAACGAGTTTCCTCCCTAGAGAAATAAAAATGGGTCACCAAGCTCTTTGGATATGATTATGAGATAATTTACAAGAAGGGAAAATAAAATATGGTTGTTGATGCTCTTTCCTGGAAGTAAGAAGATGAATGATCCTTTTTTTATCTCTCCTTAATTGTGCCTAATTGGCTCCAAGATGCTCACTAGGAACAACTACAAGACCCTAAAATTTATGGCCTTATCCAACAGTTGCAAGAAAATTCTCCAATTTCTCTCAGTTACTCTTGGCACAATAACGAGCTTTGCTATAAAGGTCATTTGTATCTCAACAAGCAGTCATAACTTAAATATATAGTTCTTTTAGAGCTTCATGTTTCCCCCAAAACTGGGAATTTCGGGTTCATGAAAACCTATGAAAGGGTCAAACATTATTTTTTCCGAGATGGTATGAAACAGTATGTTCACACCTTTTTGGCTAAATGTGATGTCTGTCAATGGAATAATGAAAAAATATTCAAGACCTAGAGAACACTACAACTGCTCTCGATTTTGTCGGCTATTTGGCAAGATATTTCTATGGACTTCATTGTTGGCTTACGTAAATCAGAAAATAAATCAGTCATTATGGTGGTAGTTGATCGTCTTTTCAAATATGCTCATTTATGTTCTCTCCAACATCATTTCACAACATCCATGGTGGCTCAAAGTTTCATGGATAATATCTTCAAGCTTCATGGCATGCCTCATTCTATTGTCTCTGACCGATATCCCATTTTTACCATCAATTTTTGGTAAGAATTGTTTCGTCTCCAGGGCACCCAATTGCATCTCAACACCGCTTATCATCCCTAGAATGATGGCCAAAATGAAGTTGTCAACAAGTATTTGGAAACCTATTTGAGGTGTTTTTCATATGAATGCCATATTTAGTGGACTCAGTGATTACCCCTCATTGAATGGTGGTACAACACATCTTACCATACTGCTACTTGCATGACTCCTTTTGAAGCATTATATGGAAAAAATCCCCCTTCTATTATCTCCCACATGCTAGGCATATTGAATCTTTAGGAGGATGAAAACAATCTTGCAGTTCGTGAGGCCATTCTCATGACCCTAAAAGACAATTTGTCCATGGCTCAAAATCGCATGAAGCAACAAGCAGATCAAGGTCGTTCCAAATGATAACTTGTTGAATGGGACCAAGTGTTTCTTCGTCTACAACCCTATAAGAAAAATTCATTCAAAACGGACCACTGTCAGAAACTTGCTCCCAAATTTATGGTCCTTATACAATTCTCAAGTGAGTGGGGTAGGTGGCTTACTAGGTAGCATTGCCTAGTCATTCTAAGCTCCATATTTTTATTCATGTATCATGCTTAAAGAAGGTGATTGGTACTAAGTGTCAAACTCCAACCAATCTCCATGGGTTGGATGAAGAAGGTTCCATTTGGTTGCAACCACAAGCAATGTTGGACCAACACGAGCATTGCCTCCCTCAACGCACCATCAAGGAAGTGTTAGTGAATTATAAAGATACAATTCCAGAAGATGCCACTTGGGAGCCAACTACCATTCTGCAACAATTTTCTCATATGAAGCCTTGAGGACAAGGCTCTTTTTCAAGGGGGAGGGTATGTTAGAGACCTAACCTCCCTAACCCCTCACACAGATAGAATAATACATTCCCAGGTAATAAAGGCTGACTTTAGTCAATAAGGCATATTTACTAAATCAGAATAAGTTAATGTAAGAAGACCTAATAGAAGCTTTCGCTTCTAGAAGGATATTCCTCTAAAATGATCTTTAGAAGATAGAATTAGTATAAATAAGAGTAGGATTCATGAGAAGTTTTTTCTTGAGAATTATTGTAAAAGAGTGTTTCTCTGTTGGAGGTTTCCCCCTCGAAGAGGAAAGTGAACATTGTTTCCTGTCAATAAAGGTATTATTTTGGTGTTGTGGTTTCATCTATTGTGTTGTTCTATTGTTATTCTCTGCAATATTTCTGTTTTTAGTTATTATAATAGATTTGGTACCTTACAGTAAGGTAATGGGATGTCTTATGAAGCATATTTTGATTACAGGTCTACTCATCTTAAAATTCCCCCCTAAAAGAGGCAAGTGAACATTGATTTCATATATAAAGGTATTTTTTATTTGTGGTATTCTCGTTCTTCCACAATTGCATATTTATATCATAATATATCATTTATGCTCTAAATATTGCTATATTATGTTATTTCTACTATGAACCTTCTATTTTGCTAATAAAGAACACCACACAACATGATTCTCATTCGAATGTTATTGAAAATCGAAAGATAGTGCATATGTATCTCTATTGTAAAAATAAAATAGGCATGTTGTAACATCCCCAGTTTTAGTCCCCACAAATTATAATGTAATTGTATAAATTTGATTTAGTTTGGTGAGATGATATTATTGGGTGAGGATACCATATTGATTAATATGGCTGAGGGCCAAACTCTGTAAATGGTATATTAAAATAATTAATAAAAATAATAATCACTGGCTATGATTTGAGAGAGACAGAAACAATGGGGGGCTATGATTTCATAAGAGAGAGGGATAAAGGGGGATCCAAGGGAAACCCATGTCATTTTCTTGAGTTAATGTGTCATTACCATGTAATCCCCCCTTTGACTTGTTAGACACTCAATCACTAATTTCATGTAAGACGATGGGTGTGAGAAGTCGCGTCGCTTAGTTATTGGGAGGATGGGGATGAAGTACAATTAACATTGGGGAGAGTGAGAGTCAACATGCATGGGAGAAAAGGAAATTCAAATGGAAAAAGAGGAGATATTTTACATGCTAAATTTGCGGAAATAAGGGAGGAGTTGAGCATCGAGAAGAATAGTAGCCATGTTATGCTTGAAGGCAGCCATTACTAGGTTGTGTTTATGCTAGAATTGTGGTCGGTGCTTCTGTAAAAATGGGTTGTGTCTTTTTGGAGCATTTCCTATTGGGGAAATGGCTCAAAATATTTATGAAGGCTGTTGTGAACACTCTTGGAGTAGATGAGAATTCCTGGAGTCCCCAACTATGATATTCTTTGCCAACTAAGTGCACTAGAGCCCTAGATGGAAATGGGAAGGCTTGAGAGACTGTGTATATTGAAGGGGGATCCCATTCCTTGGGTTGTGTAGCTTGTAAGGGAGAGAGCTGGTGGATTGGAACTGTTGTTGGAGTAGAACTTGGGTTTTTGGCTGATGAATGTGGAGAGTGGAAAACCAAGAGAAACATATATCCTTGTGGACTTGTAGTCTCAGCTCGAGGGTGTCTTGTTGTTGAGAGAAAATGAACAATAAGCCTATGGCTGGGAGGAGCGTCCTTCATATGCATCCAATTTGTTATTTTATAAACATATAAGTTTTTTTTTCTTTTATTATGATTATTCATCTATATAGATGAATATTTGAATGTGGTGTTTTTGCTTTATTTATTGCATCCACGGGTTTTTATTATGTTGTTAGTTGCATGATTTATTTGGCATATTACGTGTATGCAATTTTTTTAAATAGTATGAAAATATGCTAAATCATTTTTGTAGTAATGTGACTTGGCTTGGAGACTAGGTATATTACACATGTTTTTATTCTTTTTCACTTTCATAAAGAAAACACTGGGTATATTACACATGTTTATATTCTTTTTCACTTTCACAAAGAAAAAACATATGTATACATGTTGAAATAAAAAAAAAAATTAATAATATAGATATTTGTATCTTCTTAATAAAGTGTATTCTCATATATCAAAATGAAAACTTAGCTTTATGAATTAGATTGAATGTTATAACTTATATATATAATTGTATATACTTAAAATTGGAAAACTAAATAAATGGATGAATTTAGTTAATTTGAAAATGCAATCACAAAATGAGAAGATACAATTGACAAAAAGGAACCAAAACCGTTTTTTAAATGAAAGTAGAAGGAATACTAAATCGTTATCAAACATTACTAAAATATGCACAAAATATGTTTTAAAATAAAAGAAATATTTAATCATATTTAATCATTATTATTTTTCTTATCATTTTTTAATATTATAAAAAATTATTAAATATTATTATAAAAAATTATATAAAATACTTTAAATTAAGAAAAATATTTAAATCATCATTAATCTTTTTACATTATCTCTCACATTTTAAAGACCAATTTTTATAGAAAGACCATTTTTTTTTTAATAGAAATCATTTTTTACACAAATTGAAATGATATGATTCTTTATTCAAAATGAAATTTATTCAACTAATTTTTTATGTTTTATTTTTAAAACTATAATATTTAAAATAAATTCTAAATCATAAATTTATATATATTCAAAATGGAAAAATAGATAAAATTCATTTATAAATTTAATAAGGATGTGCTTATATTTGGAAGTAATACCTATTGAATGTGTATTCTCTACCTTGCAACATGCTATTTAAGTGATTGCTTTCCTAGGCGAGAATGAAAATAGTCATATCTCGAGTTCACAGTGAATCAGAAAAATCTACCTTCCAATCTATCTAAAGGAATGGAAAGATACGAGTCGTTATGCCTTCCTTAATGTTGTCTATACGTTCCTTAATATAGATAGGAGCAAGTATATGGATGATGAATCTCTGGAAAAGCACTTCTATCACGACGTCGCACCCCATGGCACACCCCTGACTATCGTAATGTCTTTGATTCTGGCTTGTCCCAAGCATTATTCTTGCAAGGCTAATCTACCTTGGTGAGTTAATGAGTATAATCTGCCTTAGTTCATCTCGTTCTTGCGCACACATACGATATGTGCTTACCGGGTAGAAATCCACCCCTGATGGAATGTGAAAGCCCCTAATGATCAGAGGAAGGATCCACTTAGCCCACCTGACCTTACCTTGGCAAAAGTGTTACTCAGATGCTTGCCCTTAGTATCTTCTTGCCCTGTTGCGGGAAGGCCCTATGGAGGAAATTAACTGAACACTATTGAGCCAACTTTGACCTTTACCTGGATTATGTAGAATGAGGACCTCTAAAGAATCTAATTGCTTCCAATCCCCTGTGTACCTTCCAATAATCATAAACGATTGCATTTGCAATGGTTTACGTAGTAAAAAATCCAGTGTGTATGTTTCTAGATCGATTCCTCATCTGTGTTTCTGAGCGACAAAAATCTTGACTAAAACCCTACTTGTGTTGACCACTTGCTTGTATACACTTAATACACTTGAGTATAACTAAGCGCTTACTTTCTTGTTGTTATTGGGAAAAGAGCTAATGAAGGAAGTAGAGGAGTAATGAAACTGATAGAAAGAGCAATCCCATATCAACTAACTCTCTACTATACTACTACTACTAGAATACTATACTATAGTAGAAATAGAATAGCCAAATAGTGCAAGACTCTATTGTTGGAAGATTGGTTGTTGTCATTGATGTCAACCCTAGTCATGGGTTTTGGACCAGAAGATTGAAGAAGTTTTTTGGACATGAAGGAAAATGAAAATGAAGATACAACACCCATGGATGGATAGTATACATCATTCTCTTTCCGGTGGTATGTGGCACGTCATGTGGATCCTCATGGTTGAGGAGAAATGAATTTTTGAAGATGACAAAGTGAATTGTACATGTAGGCCCTGAAGACAATTAAAGAAAAGAATTACAAAATAAGAAA
>JASDQU010101579.1:113265-140632 GCA_032191745.1 Picea mariana | reverse complement strand
CGAATTTCAGAGAGAAGAAGAAGTAAAAGAAGGCCGGATTTCAAGGGAGGATGAAGTCTTTTGGTGATGTGTTCTAAGGTATGTTATTTTCAGGTCATCTCACCATTTTTGCTATAACTTTTTTTCTAGAATGATTCAGATGGTGAAATCGCTATGGTATTGAGAAGACATATCAGGGTACCTCTGGTAAAAGGCTCAGCTCTTGATTCACTATAATTATGGAGATATACTCTGTGGAATACAGGGTTTGTGACCAGTCCTGAAACTAGTCAAAAAACAGGTGTTTCGGGTAAAACAGTCATAACTTTTTCATAAAGACTCCAAATGTAGTGGGACCACTTCCATTGGAAAAATTACGGACTTTAGTTCTTGTGTGTGAGTTTCAGAATCATATGTTAAATATTGAGCGCGGGGCATGCTGTACAAGTCGGGTCTTCTGAACAGACCATAATTGAATAAAGTTTTATTATCTCTCATATATTATTGGGTGGAAGGAAGGGGCAAGGATAGAGAGTTCAAATATCTCTTGATATTGGAGGATTGTATCTTCCTCTTGGAGGTTTATCCCTCCCTTTACATTTGGAAGCTGTAGCTACCTTTGGAAGTCATTACTTCCCTTGAACAAAACTATTGATTATTTCTCATATATTGTGCATGGTGTATTGGTGTAACTCTTATACTATTGCTCATTTCTCATTGGATATAATTGAATGGTTTAGGTATAAGTTGAAAAAGGTTTTTAAATTGTACTTGATACTGATTCACCCCCCTCTCAGTATCAACATCTATCTCTACCCTAGCTAAGGAGAGTATCCAATCTATAGGGTTCATGTAATCTGTAGGGTTCCTCTGAGAATGTGTTATGTTGTCTGGAGGGAAAAGTGTTCATGAGTATAAATAAAATATATGGATATCGCAATAGGGCTCATCTTAATAGTAGGCAAATAAAAGGATAAAATAGAAATACTAGCCTCTATAAAGTAGTGTAGGCATATAATATCCCAATAGGGCAGTTAGTCTCCTTCCTATAGTAGGGTATAGAATATTCCAATAAGATATAATTATAAACTAAGCTATATTTATAAATCAAGAGGTCACATGTTCAAATCCAGAAGAGAGTAGGGTATGTATACTTTTGTAGACTTTACTAGTAAAATCGTTGGACGGAGGGGGTCTGATACACCAACTTTGTGTCTATCTTAACTATGACCTTAAAAATAAGTTATTATTATTATTATAAGCTATAAAACCAAAAGAATGAAAAAATTTCATCTCTGATGGAACAACCCTTAGCTCTGATGCTCGGTAATGGAAGCATAGAATAGTGCCTTACATCTCTCTCATGTGCTTTAATAGAAATAATTCTAAATATATATATATATATAATGCCCGTCCTAGATGAGTAAATAAAAGAACTTTTGGAAAGGCACATTTACATCAATCTTATCTTTTCTTATCCACATCTTCTTATCCAATGCGTCAAATCGATTATCCGCATCTTATCGTTCGTTCTGCATCTTATTGTTTCTTATCTCATGCAGAAAATCGTTGTTCCTCATATGTGGATTCAGTTCATTTGCAGATGGAAAGTCCCGCATCTCCACATATGTGCATGTGTTTTCCGCATATCCTCATAAGTTAATTTGAAGAGGAAGAACGTTGCAATGCCACCCAAATCGACCCATATTAATTGATAAAACAAAATTGATAGAACACACTCTTGAAACCCCACGAGACTAGAACAACCTCTCTCTACCCATCATTCGTCCCTTGTTGTAACAACCCATTGGCCCTTGAACCCATCATCCTTGTAGCATGCTCTCTTTAGTTCGTTAATCTCCTTTTCCCCAACCTACCCCACCAGACTAGAACAATTGATTGGTCCATCCATTGGCTAGAACAACCTATCACCTACCCCTTCTCCTCCCCTACCTTTTCACCACATTACATTTTGTCCATTAATCTATAAGGTCAGGAGATTTCCCCCACCACCTACCTAGCTTCATCGTCCAATTCAATACCCTTACCTTTCACTAGAACAACCCACCATTTTTGTTCCTATAGCTACGATTATCACAATGACTAGCACCCTTACCTTATAGGTCATCCACCTAACACTCTTCAGTTCGTTAATCTCCTTGTGCTCTTAAGTTTGGTAATATCCTTTTACCCACCTATCTGGCTCAATAATATTTTTGAGTCAAGCACTTTATATTTCTTTTCATTCAGTATTAGGGCTCTAGACGGATCATTCTCCGTCACTTTGATTGCCTTCTATATGGCCCGAAAGGAAATGGTAATGGATGGGAAGGGAAGGAAAGCCGTAGGGAGAGAGAATATTTGTTGGCGAACAGAAACTGGATAAGACATTCTAGGTGTCCCATGGGAATCATCTAGGTAGGTTGGTTCTCCCATTAGCCCCTAATCACTAGAGCTGATGGTCGGATCATCAATTTCCCGATCGATACACTTATCACCCGACTTTCTAGTGTATCTCTAAGGGACTCTCTGGCTGCTAAATGATGTGATGAAGGTACCCTTGTTTGTCTACCAATGGCAGGAAAAAATCGAAATGAGGTACAGAGTAACGTTCTTCTAACTTCCTTCATCGGATCCATTGAGTCAAGGAGCCTCTGAAAAAAAACCCGAGAGTGGCAGGTGAGCCTTTTGATTCGTTTCCCAATCAGCCTCCGATTATCCATCAATTAGATGAAGTTCTTGAAGAAGTAAGTCAAAAAATACAGAGATATTTGGGGGCTTATTGATCCTTATTGATCAATCAATTTGATCTCTCTTTTGGGGCCGAGATGAGAGTAGACATGTTTATACAAATCACTAAAGTCGGGATTTATCATGAAAAGTAGACTAGTGAAATTGAACCATGCTCCAATTAATAGATTGAAGTTGCCTAGACAGAGCTTGAATTAGAAGATCTATATAATCACCATGATTAGGATGGAATGGCTATGCGCACTTCTTTCTCACCTCACTTTATTGATGGAGCTTGGAGCCCAAGTAAGGTAGTAGGTTTCACTTCGAGGCTTCCCAGCCGGTTCCGAATATGAATTTATTTATCCGAATTAGATGACAAAAGCAAGTGCAAAAGGGATGGATCGAGGATCATCTCACTGATTGGTGATTGAGGAAAGACAAAAAAATTGATTCGTTGTCGCCACATAAACATCTTGGTGATTGGTGGAAAAGGAATTTATGTATGACCAGAATAATGAGATCATCTAGCGCATGGAATAATTGGTTGCATAAATGATCCATATATTAATTGACATCATCTAGCGTGATGGATGATCACTCTTGATTTATGTACACCAATAAAATCTTACCAATATGAATGCATTTATGCGACATTGAATGCGCCATTTCTCCTTGATTTCCTACACCTAATTCCAGAAGAAAGGGGCGATCGATAAAGAAGATTTTATTCCTTCTGGGTCAGCATTGATGGATGGAAAACCAGGGAACCTGTAACTGGAAGCCCACCAAACCACGTACACCTTTACTCTGAATGCTGTAAAAGTGAACCAAATTCAAAAGCTAATTCCTCGTAACTGTCATTTCCTTTCATTACCATACCATTTGAGTGGTTATTTCTGACCCTCTTCCTCCGACCCCCTTCAGCTAAGAATAAGATTAAAGATAACAATTGTATCTAGATCGAGTAACCCAAGATTTCTGACCTTAACCCAGAGAACCTGATTGATAAAGAATGGTTGATTGTTGCCTTCTTGATTGATGGGTTTCCATACTCGAACTAGATCTGTTGGGCTCTCATTCACTGCTATTTGATACCACTGTATAATCGTGGTCTATCTAAACCTCTCCATCATTCACCGCTAGAATGAACCACCGATTCCATCTATATTGATCAAGTCAATCATCTACAACTGAGTGGGCTCCCCCCTAGCAGAAAGAGATTTATCGGGCCGATGGATAATAGATATATAGTTCATTCATTGGTCTTTTGTTATTATATAAGTGATCAATGACTCTTACTTACCGACGAATGAGGATATTTAATGGATAAAAATATCGCATAGTTTCATAGCTATAGCTTACAAGACCTAGAATAAAAAAATAAGAGTGCCCAATTGGACCTTTCAGAACGATAGAGAGGACTAGAAGCAAGAATGCAGCAGAGAAAGAATTCTGAAGAGAGAGTAAGGAAGAACCAAACCATTTCTTGATCGTTCATGACCTGATCGATCCTTCATGACCCAATATATTCATTATGTATTGTTTTTAAATCATCCATCCCTTAGCACCCAGCTCATGCCCTTTCCACCTTACTGTGGGGAATACTAGTAATAATGTAACAGATAGGAAATAATGTATAGTCGAGAAAGAAAAAAATAGTAAGGACCTTACAGGGAATAAGGCCAAAGGGAAGACCAGTAAGGGGTTATAGGGAATACTAGTTTGGTTCAGGTGAATAATAGGGAAAGGATAAGAAGAGGAAATTATACGAAGGATAAGAATAGAGCCCCAGATCCCACTCTCCAGGCAATTTATGCGCCCATAGTAGAGGATTCAAGCCCATAGTGGAGTTGTTTTAATAAACCACTAAAGTTCAGCCCAAAGGGTTCCTATTCTATCAAAGACAGATGGTAGGCATCGCTCGCTCTCTCTTGGGTAGGGTGTGATTCCCTTACATTTTCCCAGATTCCCTTATATTTGCCCATAAATCATATATATGGGGTTGTAAGTATGGGATTTCTAGAATGCATAATTACATATATAATAGTTGCATTATCGAAGGATTTATCTTACCTTCTAGCTAGCTATTTGAGGGGAAGAAATAGAAGTATGGTAAGAAACATCTATGGAGCTTTGTCTTTATTTTCTAAAGCGTAATTATGTATATAAATAATGACTCGAAGAAATGGGATACATTCCTCACCTTCCTACGTCAGGTGAGTCATCCTTATTCGATTTTGATCTATCTAATTTCACCAAACCAAAAATCAAATTGAAGATGCACGAGTGAGGGGGGGGCATTTTTTTAGGGTAGGTGAGCTAAGGCAGGTGAGGTTAGACCCTTTTTTCACCCTTAAGAAGGTAGGTTAGGTGAGGTGATATCACGTGAGCTAATAGGCTGGGAAAGGAAAGACTAACTCACACTACAAATAGATGGGATGGCCTAAGAATATGAGTGACTAACCCTTGCTAGGACTTATAGAAGAGTCAGCAATATTTACAACGACCTTACAAAAGGATATTGGGTAGGTGAATATGTTACTAGTCCTGGATCTTGAACTACTTTCCTCAAGAAACATCTGTAGAATCTAAAGGATCGACTTCATATACTACTGGGTCAGCTACACCTGCCTCTCTAACCTGTGCTACTGGTAGATATGCAACTGGATCTACTTCTACTTCATAGAAAACAACTACTAGTGGTGGTGGTGTTGCTATGTGTATTGATGCTACCTTTTTAACTGATGTTTTTGGGTATTTAATGGATGCTTCAATGTGTGCTATTGGTGGTGGTTACTCTGTTGTTGGTACTCATACTGGAACTGGTGAATATGATGCTACCATAGTTGGAACTTCCTTTGCCACTCTTCCAGCTATGCCACTCTTCAGACTTACTTCTATGCCCACCTGGAAGAAAAACATGAACTATTCTCACTTGAAAAAAGAACATGAACAACTTTAGAGAGAGAAGAGAGAGAGAAGACTCACACACCTACACCTTTAATCTAAACTTAACACACCTAACCTTTGAGTGAGTGAGATTGATAACCTCACCTTAACACACGCCACTCTTACAGATATGCCCCTTTGTGATCCAAGGATCTTTTAATGACTTATGGTTGAGTTTTAATTTCGCAAGCGTTAATTAACCATTTGAGAAAACTTAGTGAAGAATGAGGAAAGAAGAAGAATTATAACAGCCATATACATATGTGCAGATCTGAAATACAATAAAATATAGCAAACCATAACACGCAGATTGATAATGGAGTTCGGCACAACTTTGCCTACGTCTCCGAGCCTTTTCTCTGTGGGGGAGGCTTATTTATTTCTGTTCAAAATATCAAAAGTACATCGCTGCAATTCCAAATGGCTACAAGATTGATCTGGTCATGTTCTTCCAGATCTCTAGAACCCATCAAAGAAAACAGCACGCAAAACGGACATCCAGAGCTCCCAGAAATGATCCGACAGTGTCTCCTCCTCAAAAGCTTCTCTACCTCAAAATGGCTTTGGCTTGGCTTTTCCTCAGCAAAACTCTGCTCTGAATGCCCCCAAAAGCTGTCCCCTGGCCTCAAACAGGCCTTGGTTATATAACTGGGAAGTTAGTTTCTCATCTCCAACTTTCTCCAAGAAGTTAGGCTCCAAAACTACCCAATAACTCCCAAAAATGGAGCAAATACATTAAAAATAGGTTTAATATTAATTAAAAACCCAAAATCAGTTAGAAAACCCACTTTCTAACTATAATAGGGTGCTAGCCCCCTTCCCTTGTGTGTGCGCTCCTTTGGCAGGGTCATATGGAGTCCATATGGCCAAGCGCTAGCTCGAAGGGCTAAGCGCTGGTCCCTCTCCATTCAGCGCTAAGCTCCTGGTCACGTGGCATATAGGCATGGAACTGTGGCTAACTCCAAAAAACCATGTGCTTTTGTATAAAGGGCATGGGCATATGTGAAATGAGTGTGACCGAGGGCTATCTTTGTGCATAACCCAACTCTCGCGCACACATTTTATAGCATGGTCATATGTAATATTTATACAACCATGGGCTAGGGCTAAGCCCCGGCCCGACCCCACCCATATATACAACACATACAATTGAAATATATTATGATACATTTGTATAATAAGAACCATGCAGCGGCATAGTGGTCGGGCGGATGTTTGTAAAGGTTTATGCAAAGGGGAGGTCCGGGGGTCGAACCCCACGGACTCCATAACAATTTTTGAACAACCAACCATACCAATAACATGGTGCCACGTGGCAGCCCATGACTGGGCCACGTGGCACCTTACCATTGACCAAATAATTGCCATGTGTCGCAACGTGATTCGACCATGCGTGCCAATCATCATACGCCACATCATCTGCCATACGTCTGCCCTGTTAGCCTGCCACATCACCTGCTGACATTACTTGTGCCACGTGTCACCCTTCCAGTGGTGACACGTGTCACCTCCGCATTGGTCCATCCGTACGCCCAAATGTCCAAATCTGCCTGCCACGTGTCACTACCCGAGGCTACCACATCACCTGTATGGACCTGCCACATGTTGTCTGTACGGACTTGTCACGTCAGCATACATACATGCCACGTCAGCGTCCGTACGGACTGTACGGACTGCACAGTCAACAATTTTTTGCCTGTTTGACTTTTCGAACATAATGCGATAAATTCTCCATACGGAGCCCATTTGACAAAGTAAATATACCGCCAAAATCAGGGAGATGAGATGGATGCAATGGCATTGGTTTTGGTGGATTCTAAGCACTTTCATTTTTGAGAATTTTTCAAGCCCTATCAGGCTTCTGGATCGGATTTCGGATCACACCTCCCCACAATAAGACCTTTTGGTCCCCAAAAGGTTACTGACTAGTCAACAATCTCAGGATAGGCCACCAAGCTTGCTCTCTGTATCTGAACTCTGTCCTGTGCACCTGTCTCATCAAGATCAATTGTAACACAATTATGATAACTGACAGTGTATTGTTAGCCATTTGAACCCTGTTACATCTTACTGAAGCCACTATCATCCATGTAGAAAACATTGCTAATGACAACATCAAAAAGACGACTGCAAATGAGCTGATGTACTTTAGATATCTGCACAACATGAGCTTATCTTGAAGCAACTTATGATTGATTTTCCATTCAACAACCATGTCTTGTTCTTGCTTAAGATCAATTACTTCATTTGAAACAATTATTGGTTCGTTGCATGCTTTCACTGCATTCGTTAATTGTTCCATTGTTTGAAGTGTTTTATTTTCTTTAACATGATGAGCATGAACCACATAATCATGACCTGCTTTAGTGAATTGATATTGATTCTTTGTCCTATAGAAGATTGCCTTACGATCAAATAAGTATGGACTACCTAAGATCATTCCACATTCTCTTAACGACACAACATCACAAGTTACTTCGTCCACATACTTAGATGAAATTGCAAATTTGATTGTGCATTGTTTTGTGATGTGAATTTGATGATGATTGCTTATCCATTTAAGTGTGTAAGGCTTATGATGAGTTTGTGTTTTTAATCCCAATTTCCCAACCAATTCTTTTGAGATTAGATTAGATTGAGATCCACTGTCGATTAATGTGTCTATCTTAGTGTGTCGCATGATTACCCTTATATGAAACAAATTGCTTCTACAATCAATCTCTTCACCATTTTTACCTGTCATACCAACCAAGGAAATCTTAGACTCATCACCTGAATCCGATCCCAAGTCTGTGGGTTTTGATTTCATTGCCACTGTTTGCGTTCCCTTCTTTTCCTTGAACCACTTTGGCCTCTTCTCGGGATGCAACTGCCAACATCTCTCCTCATCATGTCCTTCTTTCTTGCAATGACTACAAGAGGGCTTTCCTTTTTTCTTTGCCACTGCATTTGCATTCTTGCCATTGCCATGCCTTTTCCTCTTGTCCTCTTTCCTCAAAGATGACGATTCCCCTGACACACCTGCTTTCCCTGCTTCAATATACGTAGCTTGAATAGAAACCTCATCAAGGTTAGTGGTTCCAAACATGAAAACAGTGTTTCTAATATGCGCAGGAAAACCTCCTATATACTTCATAACGGTTTCTTGTGTTTGCAAAGGAATGTCTAACATTAATGCCATTTTTCTAAATCCATCGGTGTATTCCTGCACGGTTTGTCCTTTTCTTAGTTTTAAAGATTTCCATTCAATTATTGCCTTTTCTTTATAACCCAAAGGATAGAATTGTTTCCTAAATGCAGAAATGAAATCCTTCCATGATGGAAATACATTACCCACATTTTGTGTTCCTTTTTGCAGCTTGCTCTGCCACCAGATAAGAGCTGTACCTACAAGTCTCAAAGATGGCAACTTGATTTGTGTGGCCTCATCCTTGATCTGTTGCACACTGCAGTATACCTCCATCTGCCTGATCCAGTTATCAAGTTTTTCTACATTTACTTCACCATCATATATGGGCAACTCAAATTTTACATCAAGTTTTAACAATGGCATTTCATGTTTATTCTTATGAACATTTTTCTTTCCACTAGATTTAGAACTTGAACTTGAAGAAGAAGGATAAGAAGGAGGCATTGATGGAGGTGAAGGAGGAATATAAGGATGGTCCTCTTCCTCTTCACTTTTTCCCTTTGAAGAATCACCCAAAACTGGTCTCTTTCGTTCCAAGTAATCTTCGTACAAAACTTTCACCATCTCCGACATAGCAAGGAATGTTTTCCGTAACTCTTTCTCATCTTGAGAAATCCCTTCTTATGATGCCATCTTCTCGCTGTGAGAAGCTCTTTTTCTCAATCCAATTAATGGATTCTCTGCAACAAGCTCACCTTCACCACGCTGTAGCTTTTCCCTGGTTAACATGCAACTCAAATCCAAACATCAACTAGCTCTGATACCACTTGATCCAAGGATCTTTTAATGACTTATGGTTGAGTTTTAATTTTGCAAGCGTTAATTAACCATTTGAGAAAACTTAGTGAAGAATGAGGAAAGAAGAGGAATTATAACATCCATATACATATGTGCAGATCTGAAATACAATAAAAGACAGCAAACCATAACATGCAGATTGATAACGGAGTTCGGCACAACTTTGCCTACATCTTCGAGCCTTTTCTCTGTGGGGGAGGCTTCTTTATTTCTGTTCAAAAGCTCAAAAGTACATCGCTGCAATGCAAAATGGCTACAAGAATGATCTGGTCATGTTCTTCCAGATCTCTATAACCCAACAAAGAAAATGGCATGCAAAACAGACGTCCGGAGCTCCCAGAAATGATCCGACAGTGTCTCCTCCTCAAAAGCTTCTCTGCCTCAAAATGGCTTTGGCTTGGCTTCTCCTCAGCAAAACTCTGCTCTGAATGCCCCCAAAATCTATCCCCTGGCCTCAAACAGGCCTTAGTTATATAGCTGGGAAGTTAGTTTCTCATCTCCAACTTCCTCCAAGAAGTTAGGCTCCAAAACTACCCAATAACTCCCAAAAATGGAGCAAATACATTAAAAATAGGTTTAATATTAATTAAAAACCCAAAATCAGTTAGAAAACTCACTTTCTAACTATAATAGGGTGCTAGCACCCTTCCCCTGAGTGCGCGCTCCTTTGGTAGGGTCATATGGAATCCATATGGCCAAGCGCTAGCCCGAAGGGCTAAGTGCTGGCCCCTCTCCATTCAGCACTAAACTCTTGGTCACATGGCATATAGGCATGGAACCGTGGCTAACTCCAAAAAACCACGTGTTGTTGTATAAAGGGCATGGGCATATGTGAAATGAGTGTGACTGAGGGCTAGCTCCGTGCATAACCCAACTCCCGCGCACACATTTTATAGCATGGTCATATGTAATATTTATACGACCACGGGCCGGGGCTAAGCCCCGGCCTGACCTCGCCCATATATACAACACATACAATTGAAATATATTATAATACATTTGTATAATAAGAACCATGCGGCGGCATAGTGGTCGGGCGGATGTTTGTAAAGGTTTATGCAAAGGGGACATTCGAGGGTTGAATCCCACAGACTCCATAACAATTTTTGAACAACCAACCATAAAAATTACATGGTGCCACGTGGCAGCCCATGACTGGGCCATGTGGCACCTTACCATTGACCAAATAATTTCCATGTGTCGCAACATGATTCGACCATGCCTGCCAATCATCATGCACCACGTCACATGTCATACGTCTACCCTGTCAGCCTGCCATGTCACCTGCTGACGTCACCCATGCCATGTGTCACCCTTCCAGTGGTGACACGTGTCACCTCCGCATTGGTCCATCCGTATGCCCAAATGTCCAAATCTGCCTGCCACATGTCACTACCCGAGGCTGCCACATCACCTGTATGGACCTGCCACATGTCATCTGTACAGACTTGTCACGTCAGTGTATGGACATGCCACGTCAACATCCGTACGGACTGTACGGACTGCACAGTCAACAATTTTTTGCCTGTTTGACTTTTCGGACAGAATGCGATATCTTCTCCATACAGAGCCCGTTTGACAAAGTAAATATACTGCCAGAATCAGGGAGATGAGATGGACGCAATGGCATTGGTTTCCTTGGATTCTGAGCACTTTCATTTTTGAGCATTTTTCAAGCCCTATCAGGCTTCTGGATCTGATTTCGGATCACTTTGAGTTTAGGATAAGATTGATAGAGGAGACATTGTTGTCTAAATCACTTTAGCAGGACTAAATCATTGTAGCAGGAGTAGGATAAATAACTTTAGGAGGCAGGCTAAATTGTTGTCATGCCGCTCTGTGATGGGCAGTAAACCCTATGCTCTGATACACTCTGTTGAGTCTGTTGAGAGATGATGGAATGCTCAATAGACCCTTTTCTTTCTAGGCAGTCCAACATTAGCTTACTAGGGCTCAGTTACACTTGAATTTTGAGAGATGATGGGATGTTGCAGTCAACCCTAGCTTTAAACCCTAGCTTTCACAATGCTTTTAGTCAACCCTGCTTTCAATTATCAACACTTAAAGTTATCCTACGTTGAGAGATTATGGGATGCTTGAGGAGAGGCATGAATAGACAAGGGATGAGATGCTTGAAGAGAGAGATGGAGGGAAATGGCCAAATTGTTAAATCAAAATGATGTTGAGCGGCATTTAATTCCTCCAATTATAATTTGTGTATGTCCGAGTAGCCTACATATTCCTAGTCTATAGGTGTAATATCTGCTTCTATTGGTTCCAGTTTAGATATCAAGTATGTAGATTTGAGAAATGGAATCTGGATGTTAGGAATGGGGCGAAAGTCTATGTGGTTGATGAATATGGCATCTGTAGCATAACTAGATCCATTTGCTTATCCGGTCCCATAGGGAGGTGTTGGTACTAGTGATTCGAGAGAGATGTTTGTGATGATATTCAGGGGTGTATTGAGTAGATGAGGAAAAAGGTAGTAATTTGTTGGGTTAATCTTAGAAGTAACCTATAGGGACTCAACAATAAAAAGATTCTATGGATCTCGAATGAATGGTCTCTTACGAGGGATGTTGAGTGAATTGTTGTTGTGACAATCTTTGGTACGTGATTTCTCAGTACGGGTGCTTCTTGTAGGTGTGGATATGTATCTATCCCTAGGCGGGGTTGGATCTCAATCTATAGCTGGAAGGGGTGCTACCACGCTTGTGTCTCTCCCTTTGTTTGTGGTATTGGTGCTTATTCAAGATGAACAAGGGAATTGTATGTATTTGGTACTGGAATAGACTATGTAACCAGAGGATCTGAGATGGTGAACTATGAGGCACATTGCTAAGCATAGGAGGGGGATCTTGGACCCGACACATACAGGACATAGCAAAGTCACTAGAATACTTCCTAGGATTAGATGAATGTCATGTATTGAACCAGGGGGAATCTCTAGGGTTAGACCAATGAATGGTGGTAAATCCAATTTTGATAGCTAAAATATAACCTCTGATTGGGTTTTTTCAATGTGATGTAAACCCCAATATTTTCCCTGGATAGAGAATCTAACTAATAGATAGAATATTCCTCATCTTCCTAATGGAGGTAATATGAGTTATCTTGCTATAAAGTCTGCTACTCGTATCGACATTGAACTTGGGGATTTAGCTTATGCTACTGGTACTGCTCTCAGCTATCCTTCATCAACCCGGGGCTACAACTTATGCTACTGGTAATACTCTTAGCTATCCTTTATCGACAGGTACAACTACTCAATACACACCATCCACTAGATTGGCATATAAACCCTTTGCTCTATCTACCTTTGTTATTACACCTAAAACTACAAATGATGGCTATTCCTATGCATTTGCTACAGCTCCTAGTGGGGATACTTCTATTGGTGGAGAATAATATACAACATAATGAAATGATGAACCCAATCAACTACTACTGCATCTTTATCTATACCTGACTCCTATGCTCACGGTCTATCTTTATATCAATAAAAAACCTATCCATCACAGCATCACCATCAGCAGAATAAACTCAATATTCCCTTGCTACCTATGTTGGATAAGCTTCTCCTCGTGGCCCAGACCGATCAAATGCAATCCAATCCCTATAAAACCTTTACCAATTGAATAAGCTTTGTTGTCAACATACCTGGAATAGACAAAAATTCTACTCAGTTCTATACTTACACTTGTTGGACCACAAGGGACAGTCAAGAAACTAGATCATTAACTTCTGAAAGGTTAACTGTCTATCAAAATCCATATTATTTATTTTTCTCCGCTACTAGTCACACATTTATTTCAACCGTGTAGCCGCATACCCAATGGAAACAGCCCCATCACTGACAATTTGCACAAAGCACCTATCACGACCCAAAACAACCCTTCAAACTAATAATTATGCGATTGGTACCTCTAGAGCTACTACACTCGACCCCTTTCAACTAGAACAACCAGATATTAGACCCTGTATGCCCATGATGTCTCTATCATGGTACCTTCTCCATTGAAACCTTTGATGAGGGGCTCACTCAATCTCGATATAGGAATGGATTTGTACCAACCTATGCCTCTATTATCCTCTTTGCCTCTGCCCAGAGTGTTTTACTCCGCATTGAACTCAATCAATTTCTTAAATTCTTGTTGTTCTAGGGGTCCTACCATACCCTAGATCTAGGGTTCCTCACCTTTCACCCTTGCTACTAGCTATACTTGAACCACCTACAGCCTTATCCACTTGTTTATTCGATCATCTTATAATGATCTGTATACCATCTCTTCAATCCAATGTGCTTTTAAGCAGGTGGGAGCAAAACACAACCATGCATTACTCAAACATGTCTACAACCTTTTGCTTGATATAGAAGCTACATGAAAGCCAACATGCCCATGCCATTTGACCCACCTATGAGCCAACCAAATATTATGGGTGTATCCCGAATGATCTCAGAGAAATCATCACTATTAGCCTTCATAGACAATATTCATTAACAATATTTTACACTCTCTGTACCCACCTGTTCTTAGAGACATTCTAACCAATAGCCCCTAGCCGTGAATTATATTTCTCTATTTGAAATAGGAGCATCACATTGTATATGAAACTTGCATCGCATCATAGAACATGTCACTACATTCTTTTCCTTGTATCACCTCTTCGTTCGGGGAGGTCTATTTACACTCATCAATAATTCAGAAAGAGCAGAAAGAACTAACTTATTCATTCGTCAATTCTGTTTTGGGAAAAATGCCTTCCATCTTTGTCGCTATAAACCCTTGATCAAATGTTGACTTATGATGGGTATAGGTACGTCAACAAACCAAACAACAATGTTTTCTTCTATAAGAATGGCCATTTAGCCAAACAGGGAAAAAAATATTGTCACTCTTCAACCATATTAGCAGGGGAAACCATCATTTATCTCTATATACAAGATCTCTTGGGTTCTACCACCTATTTCATCTTCTTTTTCCTACCTACTTATTGTAGAAGATACAATTCCATAAAGGAACCATCACATTGTGTTTAGACTACATAGTCTAATAATACATTCTTTTGACTCTGATAAATGAGACCTCAATCGCATCATGAAATCATGTATGAGAAATTGGCGACCAAGGAATCAGTTATACCTTACAAAACCAAAACGAAAGCGATGGGGGTCATTGGTCCGAGGGAGAAACAAAAAAAACAACTATCAACGTATAAGGTTCAACCCATATATAATTGATTCTAGCTAGGTTACCAACATACATGGATTCACTTCTTACCCTACGCATGTTCTTATCAATACGATTCAACCACCCCCCTAGCCATCATTGATTGTTGAGCCATACATCCCTCCTCATTGATTGACTACATCAAGGGGCCTCCCCTGGACCCCTAGAGCTAACCAATATTACTCATGTAGTAATAAATAAAAGATAAATCCTACTTAACACCCTAGGAATGCCCTTGTAGACCCTGAATAAATCATATCCCATGTCTACCCTCAATCACCTCGCCTTAGCCCTACTCATCTGCTTAGCATGCTCCTGAGTCAGACCTATGTATTCCTCCTACTCCATCAAGCACTCCTTCTACCCACTTGGTGTTATAGGGAATCTCCCCAAACTTCTTAGCTAGATTTATTACTCCTTAGTAGGATACTACTACTACTACCTCAGTTTCCTACTTATTTCTGGTATTGTATTATATTTGTTGGATGGATCCTCCATGATAACTTTAGGAATATCACCCAACTGAATAATTTAGTAATGAAATAATTAGTAGTCTTTTTAGGATGAGTAATAAAAACTCATTAGCTATCTTCTCTATACTCTATATTTTATATGAATCCGAGACTATCTATTAGGAGGAATTACATATTAGACTCTTCTACTTCACTTAGAATATATTCTACTAGACTTAGATCGAACTTCTACTCTCTAATAAATATTTATTTATATATAATATTAGTGTTGGCTCTATTAGTATCAAGAATATGAGAAATCTCGATTTGTATCTTTACTCCCTATTTGTATATACCCACTCCCATGTCTTCTACTACAACTACTGGATAGTAAATTATTTTCTCATTTTGTCATTATATTTTTCTATCTATCTATTCTACCTATCCCTTTATACATCTTTCTATGTTTACTGATCTTAGGTATTCAATTTATACCTATGTTTCATAAGCTCCTACCTCTCTACTATCTTTTATGCTCTTGCCTCTAGAATCTATCTCAGTTATCTAACTGATAAGCTTTCCAACTAATATCACTAACCACGCCTATAAACAATCACTAGGAAATTGCTAGGAAATGAACCTCACTAAACAACTCTATTTGAATATATCTCACAACCCCATGAGTAAGCTCTCAAAAACCTATCTATTTTTTCCTTCTAACCCTTTCAATACACAGAGGAAAGATTCAGGTTTACATCATGTTCAAAACCAGCTTAGAACCCACCCCCAATGACAAGGGGATTTTAATCCCTTTTTAGGTATAAGTACTAGAACCAGATCTTACAGCTCTTGAGACAACACCAACAACAGAAAAGTCAATACCATAGCTTATTCACCATAGGACCTTACCCGACTAGAAGCAAAGGCCCCTCCTCATACAATTTCAACTTCCATTCTTTCCAATCTCTCTATTGGAATCACATCAGGAAGGAACCTCAAGAAGAGACTATCCCACATCACCTGTACTTAGTTGAATCAACAACTTGAACCCTTCTATTTCTCTATGAATGAGAACCCTATTTCGATCTTCTAATGAAACCCAGCCAGATTGATCTATTATTAAAACAACAGGAACCAACCACATACATATTGGATCTTAGTCACATTTATATCTTCTATTTTACACTTTAGTTTCCCATATTTCCTAGTCTTCTATCTATGATGATCTAGAGCAAGTTGCTCGAACGTTCATGGAGGTAGGATATCTCTATCTATCTATAGGCAGGAAGAGAGAGTTGCTTCGGTACCGAATCTAGGTATGCTGGAGAATTCCCTCTCATATTCTCCACCAAATCAAGCAAGAAACTAATGAACCCCAATTGCAGTGTTGAGAATGACTGATATGAGTCGTTTCTAAATCACGAAACATGCTCTCTAATGAATTTCGAAAGAGGCAAAAACCGCCCTTCAAGACCCCCTTCCTTAAAGAAAAGAGAGATATTTTTTTTCCTTCTATCTATGTTTTCCAACGATCCAAGACCTATTAAGTAAGTGTGGCTAGGCAGTGGTGAAGGCAAGCCAGAGATTGATCTATCTCTCTCCCACCCACACCAGAGAAATGTTGATCGACTGTTGTGTTGTTGTTTCTGACTGTGGCTTGATATTGAGGAGTTGAAGGGTTTTTGGTGGAGCATCGGGCACCTAATGGTCATAGGTTTGAGTCCTGCTCACTATACCCATGCTAGACAGATTGATAGAGTATAGGTGCTAGCTAGAATTAGACTGACTGATAGAGGGTGACCCGAACAAACAAAGCAAAGAAAGCATTCGGAACCAAAACAGTGAGGGGAAGGGAAAATAAATGATCGAATGAAAAGGGGGAAGGTGAGAGAGAGATAGGTTAAAGAGGAAGGAAATGTTATCACCTTCTCCCTCCTACCCCGAATCCAATCAACCGTTGTCCCAATTCCTTATGGGAAAAGAGGGAGAGGCAAGGCTCGTAATAAAAGGTCATGGTATCAGAATAAACATGAAGTGGCCATAACCTTTACAAACTCTCCCAAATCCATCCGAATCCTAAATCAGATTCCCGACCCACCAAATAAAGAGAGATAGAATTCTAAAGGTTGGGCCAAATCTAGGAGAGTCATTCCAATCCCTATGCATTCACTGATCAACAACTAGCTTAAGTAAGAGGCAATCACCCTTTCCTAGAATTCATAAGGGAGGAGGTTGAGGTTTAGGTCTTCTAGCATTCAAAAGGGAGGGAGGGTGAGGTAACAAAGAAAGGAAGGGCCCGCTCACATTTCCTCTCTCTATTCCCCGCCGTCCACCCACTGTTATTCCTTCCATTGAGGCATATAGTCTCACCTTGGTCATAGAACTTTTCTGTTTGAAATCTAAGCTAGCACCTATCTTTAACCCATCCATCTGTCCTAATAACCCTAGTCATAGCACCATACAACATGCCTTTACGGTATAAGTTCAAGAGTCTTTTTTGGCTAAAAAGAGATGAAGGAGAACTGCACACCTCCAATATGTAACAATGAATATTTTTGCTATTATCCCAACGTATCACTCCCACTTTTGATTATGGTTTTCATTATTTTAGTAGTATTCTAAACATGGACATCATGGAGAGAATTACTGAAGAATTCTACAATTTAGTAAATGACAAAGAGGATGAGGAGACTGTTGACCCTAGAAAACAACAAATATACAAAGAAACTCCAACGGAGTTAGCGGAAATAGTTACTAACTTGAAGAATGGTACCTTTTCATTCAAATTGATGTCAAGAACCTTCATCCTGAAACCAAAAAAACCAGGAAAGTTTCAACCTATAAAAAAACCTAACCCTAAGGATATAGTGGTTTTGGATGTGCTCTCGATCACGTTAAATAAATGGTTTGAATCCATATTTTTTGATTTCTCACATGGGTTTAGGCAAAAGAGAGGTGTTCATACATCTTTATTTACCATCAGGGGATGGGGAAAAGTGAATCACTTTATTTCAGCCGACGTTGTAGGATGTTTCGACAATCTGGACCGTGGTCTACTCTTGAATTTCATACAATATTTTATTTCAGATAAACGTCTTGGTGATATAATAATGAATTTTGTAAAAGTGGACATATTGGATAAAGAAGGAAATAATTATGCAGGGTCGTCCAAAGGGTTTCCTCAAGGCTTCTCAGTATCTTCTGTACTTATGAATACACATATGCAACACTTCGATGTAAATCTTTCCACCTTTATATATTATTATGGGCATATGCACTATCTGAGGTATGCAGATGACCTGTTGATAGGAGTTGGAGAATCGGGAAGCCTAAAGGATGACTGCATTCAAAGGGAAATGAATATGATTATAAGGGAGATGAAATTAGACTTGAAGATCAGTGTTCATCCCTTTGGTAGTTCATGTCTTTTTCTTGGGAAAAGAATCCAATATGTAAAAGGTGCCTTAACCTTACGAGCACCAATAGATAGGATCAAGAAAAAGATAATGGAGAAGAATCCTCCTATAATGGTTGTGAAAAAGGAAGGAATGTCAACACAGGATCTCATAATTCGTTATTACTAGAAGAGAGTGCACTTTTATCTTTCACTTTATTCTGGAATATATAACTACAAGGAATTTCGAGAAATGGTGAGAGTTGAACTAAGAACTATGTGTTTGAGACAACTTACTCAGGTTGAACGAAATCAATCAAAGAAATCAAGAAGCTATATGGGGTTAAATTAGATAAGCACTCATGGTATAAATCCGATAGGGAAATAAATGAGACATCTAATAGATTTAGAGCCCACTACCAGAAAAGATGAGGGTAAGTATTTGAAACAAAAGAAATAGCCTCCACCTTCACCCAGTTACAAATAGAAAAATGAGGGGTTGAGGACTAGGGACCTACAAGAGACCAGAATGAAGGGGGGTCAGTGGCTAAGAGTAACTTATATCTCTACAGGTAAGGTGAAAAAGGCACAATCAGGGATAATCAAGAGATGATTAACAACAAAAAGAGAGTATGCCTAGCCACTTGTGGGGGAGGGAGGAGGATCCCAATCAAATTCGTAGATCATAGCTCGGCCTATACTTTTTTTATTGGTAAGAAAATAATGGAGTCCATCATTTTTCTAGTTTCCTAGATAGATTCCCATAGGGGGATCATGCTAATTCATGGAAAGATTATATAAACCTCACTATGTAAGGTGAGCGAAAGAGAACATTTCATTTTCAAGTTTATTTCTGCTGCAAGGCATACAATATTATAGATAGAGTTGTTCCTATGTGTCACTTGCCACTTAGTTTCACTTGTCACTGAATTTGGTGCTCTGGATACATGTTTTTTCAATCACGCTCTCTAGCTCAGATGAGATAATAAGGGAATACGTTGCACGTATTTTTGAATGAATGAAAGGTTATGGCCCAACACCAACCATTAATTTCCGCAGCCTATTCCTTCATTTAAGGGCCCCTCGATCTTGATTCCCATTTCTTTCTTCATCCAATAGGGATCCTCTTGTGGGTCAGAGTCTTTAGGACAGGACTCCCAAAAGGTGTTGGCATCAGGCATATTCCATTTACCCAAAATAAAGTATCCAGTTGTTGTGTCACTCTTTCATCCTCGAAGTTCGGGTCTTACCTGACACTGGATGTGAGGAAGAGAGGAGAGCCAGAGTGAATATCGACCCTACCTATGCCCTTCTTGGCTTATAGATAATTTGGTTGGCTCTATTAATTATATACACTTTGGTGGGTCACTCCCTCCCATAGAATCTTTGTGTTGTATATGCCCAAATGCATATTGTGTCAAGTTCTTCACCTGCTAAATCACACTAGTTCCTAGTCTATCGTTTGGATCTAAGTCGTTCATCGAATTCCCGCATGATACCATCCAGATCTTGGATCGAAAACCAGATGGTTGTGGAGTAAGGTGGGAGATATGGGGGTATACCCTAGATGACAATGACAAAGATGAGACTAAATCCGTCCTTCAGGACAGGAACAGGTAATATGGATTTGTTCGAGTGATCGAATAGAATTCTGCCCTGCTCAAAACTGTGTGAATCCATGCATCATATACAAATATGTGGATGTTTGTTCAGAAGCTATTCCAGAGTGTCATGCCCTCTACTGAGCCATGTTTCTTAGAATCGCAATGGCTGGTTCGAAGTCTCGGTGCAGTAGTGGGAGAAGTGACCACTCTCCCAATATTCATATGGTCGATACCTGAATGGATAAATAGAGAGGAAATGGAGTTTCCACTATGGTATCATTGCTCATGACCCTTATCCAGGTCGCTATAGCCACTTACCTTTGCTCCTATTTACCAAGGATCGTTTCCAATCTTGATTAAACATCATCCAAATAAATGTAGTCTTTTTAGCTCTTCCAACACTTCTCTCTGATCTCGTAGGATACTTACGAATGGTTTTCTTGACATCCTCAATTGTTTAGGTCTATCTTGTAACCATGACAGGTATCTCTTGGTGTACTTCTGGAATTTATTGTGCTGAGACCACAATTGGAGTGGATACACTTCATGTTTGGTAAATTGTGACTTGTTGCTCCAGAGGTAGTTCAATTGCGGTACTCATGTCTTGAGAAGGATTAATCGTAGGTCTTTGTTGACTCCTCTAATCATTTCCTTCCTCTTTATTCCCTTTATTATCCTTTGTAGGATTTCCCTAAGTTGTTTCTTCAACATCCATTACATTGTCTCCCCGTTGGTTTTGTTCCATATTCTCATCATCTAGTGCCTCATGATATATGCCAGACATTTTTTGATCCTTCTTTATTTTAGAAAATGCACTTTCAGGATCATAGGAATTGCATTGTTTTTGGTTGAAATTCATTCCATCTAACCTCTCATCGACTTCTTGTAATTCATTCTTAGTATTAAATAGAAAAGCTTCAATTTTAGAATTATTGGGAATAAAATCCTTCTTTGATCTCCCATGGAATTCTTCATCTACAGATGTAAGCCATCTCACACACTCTAGGGAGAAAATTCTATCGGTTGCAAACTCAGAGAGATCAGTCGGTGGCTTCTTGTTCCCATACACCCGGATATATGTGTAGTCCTTTTCAAAGTACCAATCACCAAAAGGAAGATCATTATCAGGTATCTTCGTCCTTCTAGCCCATTGATTCAATCTGGGATGGGGCAGAATACCATTTCTCACACTTGAGATACAAACTTATCTGCCATATCAGAGAAAGTATTCCCTCCATTATTTTTATCGTCGTTCGTTGCTTGGTAGGCCGACTCCTTTACATTGTAACCTCCCATACAAAGTTATTTTGAAAAAGGAAACAATATTTAAGGACTAAAGAGTACCCTAAAAATATTTTCCCTTTCAAATTGACAAACTGGACGTGCATATTATTATTATCAGGCTCGACATAGGTCATTTTACGTAGAGGATTTTTTCCCAATTCCGCCGTGAATATTTATAGGGAAAAATGCAGGATCTAGAAGGGATAAGTGCGAGAAAGGAGAGCTAGCAGTTTCCCATCCATCGTTTCTCGGCACTCAATACACAAAGGAAGTGAGTCAAAATTGATAGAGTTCAGTGGGTATGAAGTCTGAGAGATAGGTGGGTATGAATTAGGAGGAGAAGGTGGGTATGAAGTCCGAGAAGGAAGTGGGTTTATTCTAACCAAAATACTTCCTTTAACATCCCTAATAAATTTCCATATCATGGAGAGGTGCACACCATTCAACAATATTTGAGAAGAAAAGGGTTTAAGGCACTACAACTTGTCCTAGCCCAGAGTTCTAAGATATGGAAGAGTAGGGGTTTAAGTTGGTATTTTGAGTCCCGCCTCGAGATGCACCATACAAGTTTTATGGAGGATAAATCAACACATGGTCCCTAACTTCTTTTAGAGAGCCACACAATTCTTTATCTGGGAGGGACGACTTCTTCTGTTTATTTGGTGCCATGGCTACTGGAATACTGTAATGAAGGACTGAGGGAATGAAGAACCTGGATTATGTTCCGTGAAGATGTTGTGGAAGAGATATTATTTAAGCACAGAACTTCAATGGTTTTGTGGGGGTGTGTAAACATGCTCGACAAAAGGGGTCGAGGGAAAAAGTGAGTTTATTTAAGTAAACCTTCCGACGATAAAAGTGTGACCTAGGTTTATTAGGGGATTTTACCACTACTTAATAGGCCACCCTCACAGAGTAGAATTTACCACCCCAATAGGAAGGGTTTGTATACACTTTATCTTAGTAGCTTAGGAGACTTGAAATTTGTAACTCTAAAACCATCTTCTCCCTGCCTTCCTCCATCCATTCGTGCTTGGTTAAAGCCTTCCTTTATTCCTTGGCTGGTCCATCCTTGCTTTCGAAAATTGAATCTGCTCACGGCTGGCTTAATAGCTTTGTAACCCATAGAGAATAGAGTTGGCCTGATGCTTATTACCTGAAATAGCTATCCTAAAAGTGTTGTAACAAAGAGAATAGATTTGGCTTGAGTAATGCTTATTCGCTCCCCTTCTTTAGAACTATTTCTTTCAGTAAAAGCTTTCAGTTCAGTTCTGACATCGAATTGACTAGTCATGAGGAAAGCAACCTGAAAGAGAGACAAATCAATTGTCCACTTGACTACTTTCTTAAACTAATAGACTAGTGGAAACAGGCATGACACCAAGCACAAAAATTCTCCAAAAGCATACAGAAGCACACCAAGTGGACAAAATCATGTCAAGCAAGACGTAGTCGAGCAACCAAAATCATGTCGAATGACCCCACACACACCAAAGTCAATAAATCATATCCTCTAGATTCTAATTCACCATATTAATCTATGAATCTGACCATCCAAGTATCTACTGATCTATAACGCATTCATACTATCCAAATCAGACCTCAGAGCAAGCTCCATATAAATCAGTGAGAGTATTTTTTGGAACGAACCTTTCTTATTCTACTCATCGGAGGTCATACTAGCCACAACGATTCACTCCCTTTCCATGCGACATGATAAAAAAACATATCTACGACACGTTGAATGAATAGGGATCTCGACTGAGGACTTTATATTATGATGGTCACAGTGGACCACATTGGACATAAAAGAAAGGTCTTCGACGCAGAGCGTTCACCCCATGTCTAGATTTATTCATAAATATAGAATAATCATAAGAAGATCTCAGAAAGCCAGCTTGTTCCAATGCTTGATTGAATTTGATTTTCAAGTTCTTGGGCTGGGCCATATATTGATGTCTTCAACTTACAAACCATGCTATAACCTCCCTTAGAAGATAACTAAAGAAAAGATACAATGGAGTTTAGAAAGGGCTTACAAGAATTAACAGGAAAACTCCTAATCTTCTTGATTATTTTTTCATTCAAACTATTCCCTTTGCAAAATAGATTCCCATACTGAAACTCTAAGTCATTTGTGCGAAATATTTCATTCAATATATTATATAACCCTGAATCCATTCGAGATAGTTTCGTTCTTTATGTCCCCAATGGATGGATGGAACGGGAGGGGGCGTTGAGACTCAGTGTTCTTTGTTGGGACAATCGGTCGTGAGCATGCAAAGTGACAATGTCTTGCATTTCAAATCATCATTGAGTATCTTTGGAAAAAGGGCGAAAGGAATAATGTGGAGTTGTAGGAATTGAAAGAAGCATTTAATTGATTGCTGATAGTTTTTTCTTCCAACAAACTTCGACCAGGTGTGGGAGATGTGGGAATGGTGTGTTACTAATAAACAACCAAGGCCTCGCAATACCCCAGAATTGGATTTTGACCTGAATACTACATAAAAAGTCTATTCCTCCACCCAACACACCTAACGTCCCCTTAGTTCCAGGGATATGCCATGCGATTGGCACTAGATCATAGCCCAATGTGCTATGATTGAAAGTGTTATGTTTCTAATGATATCTGATAGTATGATCATATTATATATTATGGTATTAATATTCTTAAATAAGTATGGGATGTAAGTAATGGAATCCTGTAATGTAAAGTGAAGGTTATGGTGCCTGATTGATGATATAGTCTATATGGGAATGTGTGTGACCCCTAATGTTGTTACTTCGTAGTGTGAATAACTGATCCTATGTTTCCTACTTGTGAGTGTGTATTTGTGCTACTTGGTAGTATGAGAATCTACTATAATTACTCCTAGTTGGTAGTGTTTTATATCTTAAATGAGGGATATGGGGGGCTTCCTTCATGGCGAGGTAAAGAAAAGTGGGATTGGAACAAAGGAATTACATCAGTAAGATGCATAAACCTCCACGGAAAGCTACATTCATATGTAAAGTGATGGCTCAGGCATTAAAGCATGAATGGATTAGGAGAAAGCTTGAATGCACGGAGATAGGAGGGAGAGACCGGATGCACTATGAAGCAATGGGTATGGGAATGGTAAATTATATAGAATAACTGACCTACTAGGATGTGAAATTCCCCTAATAAACTTGGCTATGTGGGGTAGTAAATTCTCCGCTATGAACCTGGCCTTATATAGAGTGGTTGGTAATTAAAATCCAATAAGTTCTAGAATAGATCCAGTAAGTAAGCCAACCAGATTCAATTAGTAAGTAAGAGCCAAGATCCAGTAAGTTGTATGGCCTATTCAATTGGTAAATTGGAGAGTGAAAATATGGCCTTGTCGATGTTAAGAACCAAATATCAATATAGCATAGAAAAACCTCAGAAAAAGTACTCAACGCCTTCAAAAAGAGATAATTTCAGATAATAAGCCTCTTCAAGGGGGCAACCTCCTTTTACCCCACTTAAATGTTCAAGTACAAGATGATTCAAAATGAAAATGTCTCCTTGGTATATATAGGAGACTAGGAGGTATAATTACAACTATTGGCCTAAAGCTGACATAAATAAAATAACATGACTAATATAATATGCCCCAATTAAGGGGTAATGAGCCAACATTAGGGCTTAACATGCCCCTCCCCTTGAGACAAGTGTTGTCTGCAACGCTTGAGTAACTCTGGATTCTTTTGTATAAAATACTCATCTTCCCAAGTGGAATCTTCAACCGGTAGTTTCCTCCATTTAATGAGATACTCTGAAATGGATCTATTCCTCAGCTAGTGAACTCTTGTGTCAGTGATGGCTTCAGGCTCCAATATGATTTTTCCTTCCTTGTCAAGTTCTGGAAATATAGTTTGAACTAGGATCTTGTCGCCTATAACCTTCTTTAAGCATGAAACATGGAAAACTGGGTGTACTTGTGAAGATGCAGGCATCTCCAATTTGTATGCCATAGTACCAATCTTTTGCAACACCTTATAAAGGCCATAGTAATTTGGTGATAATTTATTATCCTTCTTGGATTTCTTTATGGACATATGTTTGTATGGTTGTAGTCTTAAAAACACCCAATCCCCTACTTTAAAAATTCTTTCACTACGATGTTGATCTGCTTGTTGTTTCATGTGATTCTGTGCCATGGTCAGGTTGTCCTTTAAGATTTGGAGAACTTGTTGTTGATTCTCGATGCGATCTTCCACTGCTTGAACCTTATATTTTTATTTTATAGAATAAGTGATGGAAGGAGGGTGGTATCCATAAAGTTCCATAAATGGTGTCATTTTTGTTGTAGTATGAAAGGAAGTGTTATACCACCACTTGAACCATTGTGTTTGTTTATTAGAGACAAAGCAACGAAGGTATCCTTCCAGACATTTGTTCACTATCTCGGTTTTTCCATCAGATTGAGGATGATAGGTTGAGCTATGAGCCAATTGAGTACCCAAACAAGAAAATAATTCTATCCAAAAATGTCCAGTGAAGATGGGATCTCTGTCACTTACAATAATCTTTGGGCTGCCAGGTAGCTTTTGAACTGTCTCCATGAATGCGGTGGCAATTGTACTAGCTTTGAAGGGATGAGAGAGTGCACAAAAGTGTGCATACATGGTCAGTCTATCAACAATCACCACGATGACACTCCTTCCTTCAGACTTTGGTAACCTTGTGATGAAATCCATGGAAACCTCCTCCCAACGTTGACTTGGGATGGATAATGGTTGTAAAAGACTTGGGGTCTTAATTGTTTCCACCTTATTTTGTTGGCAAACCAAACATTCTTCCACAAACCTTTGAACATTAGTTTTAAGGCCATCCCACAAAAAATCCTTCTTGACTCTATGGTAGGTTTTCAAAAATCCCGAGTGCCCTCCTACTAGAGAGGTGTGCAATTCCAATAGTACCTTTTGTTTGAGTTGGGAGTTCTTACATAAACATAAGCGATCTTTGTACCATAGGGAATCATTTTTCCATGTAAATGTATCTGATGCACTAGAATCCTGCTACAACCTTTGAATGAGAGTCCACACTTTTTCCTCATTCTTCCATTCATCCCTTGCTTCTATTATCCAATCAAGTTGGATGATCGAGATAGAATAGAGAAAGGCCTCAACATCTTCATCCTTTCTTGAGAGTGCATCTGCCACAACATTTTGCTTCCCCTTTTTATAGATGATTTCAAAATCATAACCCAATATCTTGGTTACCCATTTTTGTTTTTCTTCTAAAGATAGTCTTTGTTCCAAGAAGTATTTAAGACTATCATGATTTTGTTTTACCTTGAATTGCCTACCTATTAGGTAAGGATGCCATTTCTTCAATGCATGTAGTATTGCCATCATTTCCTTCTCATAAATGGGTTTGTGTAAGTCCTTTCCCTTGAGTGGTAGACTTTCAAAAGCCAGGGGCCTTCCTTCTTGCATTAGGACAACACCAATTCCATTTCCCGAGGCATCACATTCCACAATAAGGGTTTTTGTGAAGTCTGGAGTGGTCAAGACAGGAACTTTACACATCACCTCTTTAAGTTGTTCAAAAGATTTAGTTTCCTCTGGAGTCCATGAAAATGCATCCTTCCTAGTTAGTGTCGTTAAAGGTGCTACTATTCTTCCATAGTTCCGAACAAACTTGTGGTAGTAACCTGTCAAACCCAAAAATCCTCGAAGATTCTTTAATGTTTTGGGAATCGGCTAGTCCATCATGGCCTTAATATTGTTAGGGT
>JASDQU010101579.1:66832-113215 GCA_032191745.1 Picea mariana | reverse complement strand
CCAAAGAAACATTTGGATGGTTTGGCATATAGTTGTTGCTCCTTTAGTAGTTGTAGCACCTTGTCAACATGTTGCACATGATCCTCCCAAGACTTGCTATAGATTAGTATATCATCAAAAAATACTAACACAAATTTTTGAAGGAAGGGATTGAAAATGGAATTCATCAACCCTTAGAATGTGGAAGGTGCATTTGTAGAACCAAAAGGCATGACCAAAAATTCATAATGGCCTTCATGAGTTCAGAATGTTGTTTTTGGGATATCTTCTTCCTTCATTATGATCTGATGATACCCTAAACGGAGATCCAATTTTTTGAAATAGATTGCTCCATGTAGTGCATCTAACAATTCATCAATGACGGGAATGGGAAACTTATCTTTAATAGTGATCTTGTTGAGCTCTCTATAATCTGGACACATATGCCATGGGCTATCTTTCTTGAATACCATTACCACTGGTGCAGAGTAAGAACTTTGGCTAGGTCTAATAATGCTAGCCTCTAACATTTCTTCAACTATGCGCTCAATTTCACTCTTCTGAGCGTAAGGGTATCTGTATGGCCTGATGTTAGGAGGAACACTCCCAGGAATTAGGTGAATTTCAAGATCATGATTTCAAGTGGGTGGAAGACCTTTGGGAATATATTCAAATACTTTGGAATGCTTATCAATGATCCTTTGGAGATCTTGAGGAATAGATGGCTTAGATGTTTGAACATATAGTGAGCATAGTTGTGCAATAATGCCTTGATGCCCATTTTTTAATAACTTTGTCATGCCATTAGAGCTTATCACCTTACCGGGTTTCCCTGTGATACCTCTTAACTCAAATTCTTTTCCTTCCAATGAAAATGTCATGAAAAGTTCTTGAAAATTAAAGGCCACTCTTCCTAATGATTGTAACCATTAGATTCCTAGTACAACATCTGCACCACCCACGGGTATAGAAATCATTGGAATATTCATTACATATTCCCCCATAGTAAGATTGATCTTATTGAATTTTCCTAAGCAATTGATAATTCCTCCATCTGCAATCATTACTTGAAACTCTTGCACTGGATATACAAAGCAATTGAGATCTTTGGCTAATTTATAGTGAATGAAATTATGAGTACTGCTAGAATAATTTAGGACTATTACCTTTTTCTTTTTGATGTATCCTTCAATCTTGAGGGTTTGAGGAGTGCTAATTTCATTCAATGCATCACATGATATCACGGGAGTCAACTCTTCAGACTAAATTGCTTCTACGTTTTCATCTTGAGATGGTTCTTGTTCTTGTTCTTTTTCCTCTTCACAATCTATGTAGAATAATTTCTTCTCACCACACTTATGTCCCTTACTGTACTTGCTATCACAATTAAAGCATAAACCTTTTTCTTTTCTTTCCTCCAATTGTTGAGGTATCAACCTTGTAGGTTGAGGTGTTTTATAAGAAGGAGCATTGTTCTCTCTATAGATGTTAGGACTAGTCCTTCTAGTAGCCATAGCCATATTTTTACTTTCAACATTTCTTGCCACTTTAAATGCATTCTCCAATGATTTGGGTTCCCAAAGGAGAACCTCATGTTGAATTTTATCCTTTAAAGTTCCTATGAATACATCAATCAAGTGCTCATATGGAATATCGGTTACCTTTATATTCAATCTTTTGAAGTTCTCAATGTGCTTGACAACTGAACCCTTTTGCTTGAGATTTATCAATTGGCTAAAGAAGGTATTACTCCTTGTATCCCCATATTGTGTTATCATTTATTCCATGAAAATTGTCCAAGTGATGAGTGATTTGCGAGAACGAATCCATCGATACCATACAAATTGATTAGGTTCTAAATATAAAGAAGCAATTCGTACCTTTTGTGTATGTGGCAGATTATAGAGATCAAAGAATTGCTCCATCTAAACTATCCATGTGATTGGGTCCTTGCCATAAAACTTCCTCATATCAATCTTAGTAATGTGGTTGGTCTTCAAACCAAAGTTGGAGTTTCTCCATTCTTGATTCACCTTCCTTGTGTCCTCATCATGAATTTCATGGGATGCATTTTCACTTTCAGGTGTCTTCTCTGTTACGAATTTTTTCAATACTTCCATGATATCCCCTTTTAAACCATCCATATTAGTATCCAACGTACCTTGATCCGTCTACTAAATATCCTCCAAGATATTCCTTCTAAAACGTTTTAGAAAAAAATTTATAGCGAAAATTCCAAGGTGTCTCAGATGTAGCAGCGAAACCCCAAGACCTTGAGCTTTGATACCATATGTTAAGAACCAAATATCAATATAGCATAGAAAAACCTCAGAAAAAGTACTCAATGCCTTGAAAAAGAGATAATTTTAGATAATAATCCTCTTCGAGGAGGCAACCTCCTTTTACCCCACTTAAATGTTCAAGTACAACATGATTCAAAATGAAAATGTCTCCTTGGTATATATAGGAGACTAGGAGGTATAGTTACAACTAATGGCCTAAAGTTGACATAAATAAAATAAAATTACTAATATAATATGCCCCAATTAAGGGGTAATGAGCCAATATTAGGGCCTAACAGTCGATGGTAGATTCTCCTATGTTAACCTAGCCTTATCTCTTCTTTGGATCGATATGCCACCTCACCCATCGGATGGATGAACGAATTTGTTCCTTTTCACTATAAAATTTTCCCACTTTGATGGGGAAACTACATCAGGGAAGTAAGGATGCAAAGCCAGGATCGACTAAAAGGAAACTAGGAGACCCCGTGACAACCCAATCTAATTAATTAATCTACCCAGACTATATACCCAAGATACACTGGCTCGCTTCCCCCCCGGCTACTTAGTTCCCCGACTCACTTAACCTAATCCATTTATGTAGGTATATCGATAAGTAAATGATTCCATCCCCAAGATGGAAAAGATAAGGTAGGGATGGTCGGAGGACACAATAGCTCCTCACCCATTCTCTGATTGCTCTAGTCGGTAGGGAACGCTTTTACTAGTCCTTACCAAGGTAAGCATCACACTTACCTGTCTTCCTCTATCTCGATCGCACATACTTAGGCTTTGAACCACCCGTATTTGCATTTTCCAACTACCAAAGAGAATAGATGATTCCTTCCTTCCTTACCAGTAAGAATGAACCCTTACCATCCATAACTTGCAAATAGGTATACACGAATGCTATGGGCATTGAATAGCCAGCCAAACCCCGAGCTAGCTAAGAAGGAAAGCACCTGAGCTAGCAAAAATAAGAGTGGGAGGGTAGTACAAATATTGGCCAGATAAATAGAAGGTAGGCAGGTTCCTTCGCTTCGCTTTCATCCCCCTATGTAGAAGGTAGGTGTGGTTGGCCTTGGCCTCCAGAGGACACATCAATAATAAAATAAATCTCCTTCCTTTGGCTCCTCACCCTCTCTTGAGGTCGAGTGAGCCCCTCTCCTCACCCACTAGGTTGATCAGTCAATGATTCCTTCCCCGATGTAAGGTCTTGGGTAAGCCCTTAGATCTGACTACTGATTAAATGGGTATGGATGATTGAAAGGGTGGGGCGCTTAAGAGTGAGGGATGGTTAGGGCACTTAAAAGGGAAACAAGGGGGTTGGGGGCATATTCGTAGCCTTAGCAGGATAATTTACCACTAGATCAGGGCGTGAAATTCATAGTCTTAGGATAACACCTTCCCCGACTTCACAAAAGTGTAAATTCCCAGCTCCTTAGATTTAAAGCCAGTAATTAAGCTTTAGATAAGTAAGTATTGAGGCAATAAAATATGGTGGTTGTTGGTCATTATTTATATATGTAATTCCCCCTAACTTCAAATACTAAGTTACGAGGAGCTCTTTTATTTCATTATGGAAAAAGTATTTTCTAGCCCACTAATGCACATTACTGACACATGAATAACTGGCCCATACCAACTACTACACTGACCCAATTACTACAAATACATTGGCCCTTACTAGAATCACCAGAATCACATTAAAAATTGTCTCATTATTGGCTCTATTCCACCCATAATATCTTTTTTACTGCCCATATTACTACTCTCATCCCACTCAACCATCAACCATCCGCTTAATCTGCCATCCACCATCATCCATATTGCCCAACCATCTTTCGTAGCCATCAACCATCCACATTCTATCTCAATATCGATATCCGCCATTCGCCATCAGCCATCCGCCATCCACTATATTTCCTTTTAGCTCACAAATAGAGGTTCAGTTAGCATTTGATCTGGTCATGATATATCAATCAAAACTACCACAACATATATATAGTAAATACTCTTTTTACATCGCTTGAAAAAAGAGATTCTAAAAGGGCATAAAATTCGATCGAAATTAAAAGGGGAAATGTGACTTTAAGTAGGATGATCGCGGTGTTTTAATTTATATCCGAGGAAAGATAGATATCATTCTAATGCCTACCTTCCTCCCTCTAGGCATACTCAAGCACCTTGCCTGCATTCAAGGGCTGCAACTCCCCCTAAACGGGTTTTAAAAAACAACCTGATGGAAAACAGTAACCAGTTGTCCCATGTTCCTGTAATGTTACCCGAAGCGCCTCACAGGCTTCCAATGCATAGCTCGTAGCCCTATCCTAGGATGTTGCACGAAGGTCCTCACATTGATATCTGTAACATGAATTGATATAGCATACCGCATGCACATAATTAATAATATTACTATAATTATTGTGTACATGCCTCGCGCATTAGATTAGTAAGTTCATGTACACACCTCATGTATTAGTAAGTAGTGTTCTCCACTTCGTCGATCCAACTTCCACTTTCTCTACTTTTTTAATCCAACCTACACTCACTCGGACCTGAGAGAGAGTTGGTGGGTGGAGAAATGAGTTATTGGGATCAAGGAAAGCATAGGTGAATAGAGTTTGTCCTGAGTCCTTGTCTCAGCCACCAATATCCATCCATCCCTGTCTCTATTTCTCTGCCTGAGTCTCGTTCAGTTCACCCATGAACTATAGACACATTCACTAAGTGTGAATAGAAAATACAATCAGGACCAATATAATCCCCTCCCTTTGAGGATAGACCTAGCAAAGAAAAAGTAAAATCCAATAATTGCATAAATAAAATTAAGTGCTCATTACATTTATAGGGGCTTAAGCACTAGTTACTGTAGCACTCACTTTATGTGATTTCATTATGGGAGGCACTATTAGGCATTCAAGCAAGGATGGCTTGTGTCACTTCCATTCCATTTTATTCCCCAAATCGTTTGGCATATCCTTGAGAAATATATAAACCCCAAAATGGGGAATAAATTGGGATACTATTTCCTTCCAGATACCCTGAATCACTCACTATGGGTCGTTGTAGCTCGAGTAGCGAAGGGTTCTACCTTTCCACATAGCGATAAGGTAGTTTTCACATGGTGTTTTATGTATGCCAAGGTTAAATGCATGGTTAGGAACTATCGACTCTTCCTACATGAGCCTACTATCTATATATTCCCGCCCAACTAGAATCTCAGTTAATTTAGATCGGTTAAGCTAGTTTGATTAGTGACAAGGCCATGCCACCCTTTCACTCTCAAATTTACCACTTTCATCAACAAGTCCACACCACCCTTTCACTCTCAAATTTAATAGCTACTCCGGGTCGAACCAAATTCGTCGATGTTCCACCAAGATACAACAAGGTTATACCTTTCATGTGTTGATTAATTGGGTTGGTTGTCATTAATGTCGTTCGGTAGCGAATTCTTCATCTGATCTCGGAATGGTCAGTTCAGGTTGGAATATCAGACGATTCAGTTAAGGGAAGAAAACCCGAATGGAAAGATACCGTTTCCATTGATGACAAAGGGGGAGAGATTTATCAGATGCAGAGGAAAGAAGCATGGTTCCAGGGGGAGCGCTGGTCACAGAGATGCATGCATGGTTCCAGGGCGAGCATGAGTGATATGATTTTAGTATTGCATCAGAGTTTTTCCATCAATGCCAAAGGGGTATATTGTTTCTTAACTGGGTTGGTTTTCATTGATGTCAACCCTTGAAGAAAGTCTGATAGCGAATTTCGGTAGCACAAAGGTTTGGGTAATGGAACCAAGTTTGTTTGATGTATAATGGTATGAGTTTTGATATATTTTTAGGTAAGTCTACTCTATATGGATATTACATGTCATTCCATTTCTGGTGGTATGTGGAACGTCACATAACTCCTCGTGATTTGAGAGTTATGGCCTTACGAAGTTGGAGGACCCTCATATGTTGGCTTGAAGCCCCAAAAGGTCAAAGAAGTCAAAGTTCTTGCAAAGAAGAAATTATTTAAATAATAAAGTGAAGTTACAAAGTCAAAGATGATTATTTAAATAATAAAGTGAATTGACAAAGTCAAAGAGGATTATTTAAATAATAAAGTGAAGTGACAAAGTTAAAGAGGATTATTTAAATAATAAAGTGAATTGACAAAGTCAAAGAGGATTATTTAAATGATATAGTGAAGTGACAAATTCAAGGAAGATTATTTAAATAATAAAGTAAATGGAGAACTGTCTAATTATGGAAAGTGGTTATAAAAAGATTAACCCTAAAATGAGGAAAATGGGTTAAGTAGTCAAGTGGATATTGGATATGTGGACAAAGTGGTCTAGAAGATGCTTCTAAGGAAGCTACATGAAAGTATAAATAAGAGGCAAGGCTCTCTCATTTCAATCCCACTTGAACATATTGAATATCTACAGGTGACAGAGGTAACCAAATAATATCTAATTCGAATTTCAGAGGGAAGGTGAAGTAAAGAAGGCCGAAATTCAAAGGAGGAAAATTTATTTTGATAATGCTTTCTAAGGTATGTTGTTTACAGGTCATCTCACCATTTTCACAATAACGTTTTTTATAGAATTATTCAGACCGTGAAATTGGGAGTCCATTGAGGAAACATATCCAAGTAGTTGTGGTACAAATTTCAACTTGTGGTTCATTGTATTTTTGGAGTTACAGTCCGTGGAAAATAGGGTTTGTAGCTAGTCCTGAAACTAGTCTAAAACATGTGTTTCAGGTAAAAACATAATAAAATCTTCATAACATATCCAAATTCAGTAAGACCAAATTTGTTGGTTAGAGTATAGTATTTAGTATTATCTGTACAATTTTCAGATCCATATAACAAATATTCCGTGCGGGGAACGCTCTACAAGTTCGCTCTCTAGAATAAGCCAGAATTCAACAAGGTATGCCATTTTTTTCTATAACTCCTTTTCTGAGAGGCTCCAAGTAGTGACATGTGAAGAAATTGCATAAAACACACTGAAGAACATTGTGTACTATTTTCAAATATTTATTCATTACAGGTACATAGTTATGATTATTTCAAGTTAGGGTTGTTGACTAATCCAAAACTAGTTATGTGAGACCAAAGTAAAGTTTGATGAAAATGCTATTCTCTTGTTGTTAAAGTTAAGGAAGGTTTGTAGGTATGTGATCATATACACTAGGTCTATTACAGAGTTACAAATCATATTTGGATGATGAAATTGATGAGGGATTTTGGTTGAGGTTGAGGTACAGGTTGGTGCATGGTCGATGCACTTGTTTATGGTACAGGTTGAGGTATAGGTGGATGTATAGGTTGATGAATGGTTGATGCACTTGTTTATGGAACAGGTTGATTATAGGTTGAGGTACAAGATGATGCAAGGTTGATGCATGGTTCAGGTTATTGGTACAGGTTTTTTGGTGCAGATTGATTGGTACAAGTTTACAACAGTATATTTCACAGTGACAGTGTGAAAGTGGTTCCATCATTCTACTTATAAGTTAGGGAGGTTGGACAGGGAAAGGAAAGGTGGTTGTAGTCACCTTCCGTTTATATCTGGAGAACATAGGGGGTTGTATTCTCCTTTTGGTTGTATCCAGAGAATTGAGGAGTGGGAGCTTCCCTCAAGTTGTAACCTGAGAAACTAGGGGGTTGGAGACTCCTTCCAGTCGCAGCTGGAAAAAAAAGGAAATTGGTGCTTCCAATGAATGTAATTCTTCAAGACATATAAGAAAAATCATTCCATGGTTTTCTCCCGCTTTGGGTTTCCACATAAAAATACTGGTGTACTGTGTATGTGTATGATTGTTCATTTGTTCATTATTTATTTACTTTGCAAATATTGGATGATAATGCTACATTGATATAACACTTGCATTATATGGTTCAAAAGGATTAGATTGATCTATTACTAATTCACCCCCCTTCTCAGTAATCCAACATCCTACTACTGCCAATAGTTTGGTCAGTTACTAATTTCCTTCCCCGATGGCATTAAAGTATCAAAGTTGGTGGGAGGGAATTAAGGTCACTTATGTATAGCTCAGGTTATGGCAGGATAGCTAAGGTAAGGTCGCTTACGCATAGATAAGGTAGAGAAGGTAGGCATGAGAGAGTATGGTCAATCCTGCCCTGTATATTGATGGCACATATGGGAGTGATGGGGAAGTACCAGCCATAAAGAGAGGTAGAGGTAGAGGTATATCCATGGTCATTTATTCCTCGATCTAGGTATAAAATTTAGTCTACATCAATTGCATCTCCGCCACCATGTTCTTAGGGGAATTTCTATTGTTATTAGGGGGATCTGAGGGGTAGTGATGCTAATTTTTCTTAGGGATTATTTTCTCTTAAGGAAATACCCCATATCCTTAATAGTATACTTTTGAGTTGTACTATTCCTAAGTACTAGGGAGGTGAGACAGACCAGCTGTACTGGGTGAATTCTTTTTCTTTTCCTTTCTGGCCTTTAACTGTTGGCTTCACTTCCATTCTTTTGCTGGTACCCAGAAAAGGTGGCTCTCATATGAGGGAGGGAACTTGACGTATATTTCCATGGGACATTGGGATTCCATCACTACTTGCCCCCCAATTATAACTGTCACATTCGTTCCTTCACTCACCACCAGGTTTGGATTTCATAACCTCTCATAGTAGGTGTTTGGAAGGTCCTAATTTGACTCTTCACTTTCTTTCCTCGATGGAAGTCATGACCATTTAAAGGAAAATATTTGGAAGAGATTTAGTTTAGGTTGTTTAACTATAGGTATTCTATATCTTAGGCTAGAGTCTTTTGATTTGATAGGATGAAAACTTCAATTAGGACATTGACATTATGAGTACAACGCACTGAAAACCACTTATTGCACCATCTACACATGTACTATCTTTGTTTCATAACTTATTTCCTTGACTTATTCTTTTTATACTTTAGTCCTTAGCTGGATTAGGAGAATCAATCAGTAGAGGGATAATGCTTAGGAATCATTAAACCCCCATGGAGACTATCTTGTAGGATCCAGGGCCTTGCCTCATTAGGTATTCTTGTCCATTTTTTAACCCATGCTCTCATGTGTGAGTTGAGTCAGTAGAACTTTACAGTCCCTCATCAAGATCATCCTATTTAAGTTATGATAACTCATCCTCTTTGAGTTCATTTAGTTTGGGTTTACTTAGAACTAATCCTCCTCTGACTAGTTCATTTGGGCCTACCCCCACTATAGTTATAGTATCTCCCATGGTTAGAACCAATGAAAACCAACCCTCATTACCTTATATGGTTAGGCTCAATCTCCTTAATTCTACCAATCTCATTAATGATACCATTTGACCTGACCCTACTTGGCCAAACATAACAACCAAGTTACCCTATGGCATCCCCAAGTTTGAGGGATGTGTTGGAGAGGATACTTTTAATCACATTATGTTATTTCATATTTGTTGTTCATCCAATAGTATCAAGGATGACTCGGTTAGGATTAGGTTGTTTCAATGCACTCTCATGGGTGTAGTTTCCAAGTGGTATATAGATCAACAACCAATACCCCTAGAACCTTTGAGTCCATTACCACTGTGTTCTTGACCTTTTTCCAGTTCCCATTCCACAATGATGTGGGGATTGATATTCTCATTAAGTTTCGATAGAGCACAGTTACCAATATTGTTGGCACATGGGAAGACCCAGGGTTCAACTCTAACAATGCACCAACAAGCCCTTTAGGAAACACCTATGAAGTAGATGCAGTCTCACCCGAAGTAGAATTAGGGGCTTGCAGAACACATGTTTCTACAACCAGAGGAAATGAAAAGTGGATCCAACACAATAATACACAGTAATCGAGTTATCCTTTATCTCACTTAAGCCTACTGTGCAAGTTATATCTCAGATCTAACATGAGGATGCAATAATAGTATAACAGAAAGAAGAATAACACAACATCAATCACAATTAACAACAAGATATACATGGTTCACCCTCTCCCTAGGGATACGTCCACGAAACTGCATTTCTTGATATATTATGTGAAAACATACAGTTCTATCTGTGCTCTTAGCTTGCATATCTCTCTCTCCTTCTCTCTCTCCCCTCCCTGTGCACCCAACTACAGGGTTGATCTTCACACTTAGCTGAAGATCTTACAATACAGAATGCTCTACACACAACACTTCTCTCTCACACACTACAAAATGGTATTAACAACAATGATCATCTACAACAACGATGAACTCATAATGAACCCTTCCTCACTCCTCTTGATCTTTATTTATACAATACAATGAATCTCATACAACCTTAGGACGAAACCTAGTTGTCAAAACCCTAGATGCTAAAACTCTAGGTGTCTAAAACCCTAGGTTAACTTGACCTGTGTTTTCAAGGCTTCATCAACCTGTCTTTCCTTCTTTCTCGTGAAGTGCTCCAAAGCACTCATTGACATATTCTTCCACTTGTTGATTTTTCCACAATCCATATTCCTTGTTGATCTGTCTTCCTCGATCTTCTCGTTCAACGACTCCCTTTCTCTTACTTCGCTCCCTATTTTCTACTTCATTGGCCACTTCGACCCGATCTCAGTCAATGTGTTTTCCATGCAGTTCCTGCTTCGTGCTTCTTTCCTTAATCTTCGCTTCCTTCCATAACCAAGGGCCAACAAGCCCCCAAAACTCACCTGTGACTCATCCCAAGGCACTTCAGGACTTAACTCTCTATTTCACTTCGACTTCAGACTGTGCGAAGCAGCCTGTGCTTTCTACTCTGTCCCTCTCTTCCCTGTGTAGACTGTATTTTCTGTGTCTGGTACCCAATTTCAACTGCACCTGGTATGTAGAACCTCCTCCTTATGATTTTACTAAGAGTTGCGAGGCAACTGGTTGTCATAGTACAACTTCAATTGTCTCCAATTCACTAAACCTTCCTTCCATTCTCCATTCAAAGTCTTCAACTGCACAAATCCTCATTCTGTAACATGGGCCACCTCATATGGCCCAAGCCAATGTGTCCTGAACTTTCTTGGATGCTTCATGAACTTGTTGTCATATACCAATACCAGATCTCCTTTCTTAAAGGATTTCTTCTTGATATGTCTTTCATGGTAGGCCTTTTCTCATTCCTTCTGTACCTGCTGATGAAATCATACAATAAATCTATCTTCTTCTAGTTCCACTAGCTGAGCGAGCCTCTCTTGAATAGCGCCAGTGCCATCCATGTCTGTGAATGTTGCAATTCTTAAGCTGGGAACTAAATATTCCATAGGTGTTATCACACTAAGTTGCCTTGGGTTTTTAGCCTTTAGTTTTATCTTTTCCTAAGCCTTAGAATTTAATTTTTTGTTTTTTTTTAATTTGACCCTTTTAAAAGTATGTTTGTTAGGCCCCCCTTGATAAATAAAGTATTGAGTCATGAATTGTGTTTTGATCCTCATTCAAATTTGGACTTAGGACCATTTTGTTCATGACTTATCTTTGATCCCCCTCATGAATTTTCACTAGGATTGATTCACTCCACGGATAGCTTGATTTGACAGGCCATTTTCCTCACTCATGCCCTTGTAGCCTTGCCTCGTTGTCCTTTTCTTACCTGTCCAATCATTTTTTGAAATGAAGCATTACCCACTCATCAGGAGTTTCCGTAGCACATTTTCCATTCATAATATTCCACCATGATTTATGATTACAATGTTGATGTCACCTCTTCCTTGTTTTCAGTTCCAGGAGTTCATTAAAAGATGTTTTCAAGATCTCATATTTACGAGCTCTAATAACGGTTTGTGAATTTTAAAAAACTCAAGATCGCTGCACTGCGCAAACTCCCAGTTCTTACCAGTCAACAATAGTGCTATGAGATCCGATGTTGAGGTAGATTCGGAGGCTGATATGCTCGTGACTTCTTTCTGAAATCTTGTTGAGGCTTTCAAACCGATTTTATTCCATAGGTATTCTGTGTTTTCCTCCTCTGCACATAAATTTCAAGGAGAGATAGCACTCAAAATTTTGATTATCTGGCCTACATAGTTGGAGGAGGACTTTCCTCATGCCATCCTATCATTTTCTTCCCTCCTTTCAAACCTGTAAATATCATTACTTTCATATCTAAGTTTGATACATCCGCCCACCATTGCTACTAAGCTCACAGCATCCAAGCAAGTCCCATCCTATGCATGTGCGATGTGCCACTTAGAGGTGCTACTCAACAACAATGTTTTTCCCCTGCCTCATCTGAAACTTAAATTGGGTTGTTTCTACCTAGCTTCAAAGGCCAATTACAGGGTATCCTCTCATTCTCTAAGTGTTCATACCTGCACACATCCAAGGGTGGGATTTCCATAGCCAGTTTATCTAGTTAGTAACCAGTCTAGTTTAAGGGAAGTTCTAGTAAAATCACGGCCTTTTCCACTTGAGCCCCGACTTTAGGTACTCTTGGTTATCATCACTCCATAGCCATAAGAATATCCTACCCTAAACTATGGAGAATCCTCAGATGAAGAAGTCACACAAGGGGGGTAAGGTAGTTAGAACTGAACCTGTGGATATCCATCTTTTTGAGACAGAGCCCATGGACGGAGATGTTTTTCGAAGGGTGGGATGCCTCTCTTTCTGCCAGAATATGCAAAGAGGTCATCCTGAGGTGAAAAGTTAGTTTACCTTACATTTTGATGTCTTGAAAACCAAGGTAGGAGATCTATAATTTGAGGTGATCGAGGCCTCTATTTCAGTTGCTACAGGAATCCCTATCACAGGTGAGAAATGGTTTAAAGCCGTGGCTTTGAATGTAGCTTGTGCCAAATATTTACTTAATTCTGAACATCAAGTTGGTAATTTGTCTAAAGGTGTGCCAAGGAATCATTTGATTGAGTAGCTTGACAAGATATTGAGGATCATTCAGAGGTACTTTACGTGTGAAGGGAGGTTCAACACATTATACTAGTACCATATAAGGCTTCTGTTGCATTTTACCGATAAAATTGAAATGAATATTCCCTACTATTTGCTAAGGAGCATAGGCAAGATTTCAAATAGAATTCAATCCAAGCCTAAGGCTGTGGATACTAGAATCTTTCACTCTGGATTGATAGGAATGTTATTTTTTGAAGAACCGAGTAAGAGAGATATCTCATGGGAACATTTTGTCATTCCTTCTCACTTCAAGTTTGATATAGAAGCTACTCCTCAATCGCAGAAAGAAATCCCTTTACCATACACCATTGTTGCTAAAGCAGGTACTAGCAAGAAGAGAAAGGGCAGAGTTCCTGTTCAATATAAAACGGTCATCAAGGTCTCAGAAAATGAGGAGGAAGCTTGTCATTCTCCACAGAGATATTTTTCACCCCCTCCTCCACCAGATTTAGAAAAAGCCCCTTCTTCTACTAAACCTACAGTGAAGAAAGGGAATAAGCTACACTTCTCCTCATCTCCTTCAACAACCAACATCAAGGTCATAAATCCCTTCACAAGAGCATCAGCTTCTAAACAAGCTGTTGAAGAACAATCCCTACCTAAAGTCTCTATCCTATAGAAAAAGAACGATAAGGTTCAAGGCATTGGAAATCCTATGGAGAAGAAAGAAGAACCCCTATACAGAAGAAAAAAGATAAGGGCCAAGGCATTGGAAATCCTGTGGAGAAGAAAGAAGAAACCCCTATACAGAAGAAGAAATATAAAGGCAAAGGGATCAAGAAGCCTAATGAGATAGACAAGGTAATTCCTATGCAGTAGGAAGAGGAAACCATGAAAATTCTTATTGAGACTTTTCATGTCACTACTCCACCTGGAAGCCAGACATTCAAAATATTAATCAGGAAACTTAGGGATGCTAGGAAGGAGGTGGCTCATTTGAAAGCATAATTCATTTATGACTGGGTTAAGATGAAAGAACTCATGGATGGCTACAACCACACTCTTGACCTAGAAAGGTTTGAGGCAAAAAGACCCAGCCTCTCCATAGTCAACTCAAAAACCTTTATAGGCAGAACAGATACTTTCAGTCTCGTAATAGAAAGCTCAAAGCAGACTTGCAACATTTTCAGGATGAGGTGGCTCAAAGGAAATTGCAGGTATTGGTTGAAGCTGCTATTCAAAATGAGGAACCAGCAGCCAAGGAGAGCATAGCTCCATTGAAGAAGCCTGTCACTGCTAAAAAGAAGAAGCCTGTTGTGCCAAAGGAAGGTCCTCCTTCTCCAAGAAAGAGTGTTAGGTTAAGTGTCGGGTTAATGAAGTAGCTGGTCAAAGGTGAGCTCCATTTTTGAATATGGTGCTTTTTTGCAGGATAAACTATTGATGAAACACTACCTCTACCACATATACAAGATTATAGTGCTTACTGTTCACAGTTTTGGGTTTTTTACAAAGAATTAATCCCTTCGGTAGTAATAATGAAGACATTTCGTAGAGCTACGACGCTACGGAATAGTCTATTTTTGATATCCCACCAATTTGCTACCCACAATGTTGACGAATCGCTTGAGACTGATGATACTGCTACTACCTGAGGTTGCTACCCATTCTGCACATGTTCAATTGAAGGTGCTGCATATTATGATGGCGCTATCTAAAGTTTGACAGAACACACAGGCGGGCGCTATAGAATTCTTGCAAAGACAAAGTTTGCACAGAGACACACCAGAGTGGCGCTACCTAAATTTGCTACCAAATTTCTGGCAGAGATGAAGTTTTCACAGAGACACACTAGAATGGTGCTACCAAAATTCGCTATCGAATTTCTGCCAGAGACGAAGTTTGCACAGAGACACACTAGAATGGCGCTACCTAAATTTTCGTAGAGACTGAAGTTTTCATAGACGATACGAAGATTTGGCGCTACCTATTTGATACTTTTCTAGTTTTGAGGTTGTGCTACAGAATCATAGGAAATTGGCTGAAGGCGCTATAAGGTGCGCTACTCAGAGTGATATCAAAAGGTGCTACCAACAAATAGCAAGAATCAAGGGAAGTCGAGCTAGCATCTTTATGAGTAGTTGATGGTGGAGAGAATTGTAGAAACATTAGCTGGCAGCAAGATGACAACCACATGCCCCTGAAGGACACATGGAAAACAAGTAGTTGCGCGCCAAAGGGGGATCAAGTTATTTCAAAGATTGGTTGGATCAATCACCAACATTTTCTGATTTTATAGCATAGGTTTTTAGTCAAGTTATTATATGGAATAACTTCTTAGAGATTTTCATGGGAAGGAGGCCAACTCACACCTCTAGTTGTTGCCTCCCTTTTTGTTATAAATAGATATATGAAATTCTTAAGTAGGTTTGAATGGTTGAGCAAGGCTCCCTTATACTGTAATATTTTGATGAAGTTACTGTGAACTGGTTATGTACTTGATTTGAGACATATTGGTTAATAGAAATCAACTTATTTTCTAGCTTATTTTCTTTTGATGCTAAAGTGTTCATACTTTGAATGATTCACATGAATTTTTGTGGTAATATTATCATGTATGTTTGATTATAATATTATTATGATGTTTCTTTAGTGTCCTTAAAATTTGAACTCAAGAAGATCTTGTGTTAAGAGTCTTTCTTCCTTAGGTTGTCTGCAAACCTGATGTTTACAACAACCTCTACATTCCTCTCACTAAAGTCTTCCCTCTGTTCATATTTACTCCCACTTACTGATTGAAGTTAGCCAAGACCTTGATTGCTTGTGCAATCTAGCCCTAATTTCTGAGTTGGAACATTATCATCTTGTGTCTTATCCATTTGACCCCTCAAAAACTCTTTACATTCATATATAACCTGATGGGTACTAGGCTTTCCCTCCATGCAATCTAAAGGTGATTCCTAGTGCTAACAATAGGTACAACTGCTTCTAGGCCATAAACCAACTTAAAGGGATTTTGCATTGTCAGCTTCTTGTAAGTGGTTCTATAGGCCCATAGCACTGCTAGTACTCTCAAATCCCAATCATCCTTGTTCACATTGAAAATATTTGTCAGCGTTGTCTCCAAGATCTTGTTGAAATCTTTGACCATCCCATTTTCTTGTGGATGGTGAGTACTCTTCTGATGGTGGAATTCAAATTCCTGAGTCAAGGATTCAATGATATTATTAATAAAATGTGTACCTTGATCGCTCATTAGGGTCTTTGGGCATCCAAACCTTGTTATAATAACATCAAATATGAATCGTGCAGCTGTAGTTGCACTACAATGCTTAACTTCTCTTTCTTTTGCCCATCTGGTCAAATACTCTATCGCAATGATGATGTATCTGGCTCCTGTGCACTTTCCTGGTTGTTTGATTAGTCCCACGAAATCAATGGCCCATTTCTCACATGCTTGTAAATTCAGCTGAGGTGATAAAGGTATATCAACTCTTCTGGAAGGTTCCCCAACTCTTTGGCATACATCACAGGCTTTGTGGTAATCCTTAGCATCTTTGTGTAAAGTAGGCCACTAGAGGCTAGCTCTAAGAACCTTCTATGTTGTTTCTTTTCCTACATAGTGTCCTCTTGTGATGCCTTCTTGTGCTTCTGCTAGAATTAGTGGTCTCTCTGCCTCCATAACACATCTCCTCAAAATCTCATCAGGTCCCATCTTGTATAGTTGTCTAGTTATAAGTGAAAAATCCGTAGCACGAACTACCAGTTGTTTCTTCTGAATAATTGTATATTCGTGAGGTGCCATTCCTGTAGACAGGAACTTGAATATCTTGGTGAAGTGACCATCAACCTCTCTGATGGCCCAAAACTGTACATCTGGTTGTGTATCCTCCAAACTAGTAGGTTCCTCTCCATTCTCTAATCTGAACAAGTGATCCAGTTCCTTCTTCATTCTCCCTGGCTTGACCACAATCTCAAAATCATATTCCTGGAATAGCGGTAGCCATATTCATATTCTTCTCCCCGACACTAGCTTGTTGACTAGGTATTTCAATGTAGAGTGATAAGTAAACATCTTAAAGTGTCCTCCCAACAAGTAGTGTCAAAAATTCTGCAGCGCGCACACCATGGCTAAACCTTCTCTTTCAGTAGTAGTGTAGTTTATCTCAGCTGTAGATAGCTTCCTACTAGCAAAGGCTAACAGACGGTCAATATCTCTTGATCCTAGTTGTTCTAACACTGTTCCTAATGCAATAGATGAGGCATCGACATGCACATGAAATTCCTTGCTCCAATCTAGGAAAACCAGAATAGGCGCAGTAACCATTTTTCGATTCAGTGTGTCGAAGCTCTGATGGCATTCTTATGCCCATTGAAACTAAAAATCTTTCTTCAAAAGCTTCTCCATGGGTGTTGTAATTTGTGTATAGCCCTTAATGAAATTTATGTAGTATCCAGTATGTCCTAGTGCAGTGCACAGTTGTCTAACTGAAGTAGGGGGAAGTAGATCAACAATAATGACGATCTTGGCAGGATCTACCAACAAACCCTACTTACACACAATATGCCCTATAAAAACTCCAAAGGGTGAAAAGAATATGCACTTCTTTAGGTTCAGAGAAATATGACATTGCCTGCACTTATCCAACATTAGTATTAAACATTCAATGTGATTTTGCAATAAGCTAAAAATAGTCCAATCATCAAAATATGCTTCCAAAAATTTATGTAAAAACTCCTTGAATGCTTCGACCACCACCCTGGAAAATATGGTTGGTGTAGTATTCAATCCAAAAGGCATCATTGTATATTGGTAGGATCCCCATTCTGTTGCAAATGTGGTCTTATGGTGATCTTCCTTAGCAATCCTGATATTGTGATAACCTGAAAATCCATCTGTAAAAGAATATACCTCCTGTCCTCCCACATTATCTAACACTTCGTTAGTGAATGGTGTAGGGAATGGGTCATGTAAGAATGCATCATTCAACTTCCTGAGATCTACACAGATCCTGATATCTCATGTCTTTGTATCTTAGACCACCATAGGGATAATCCATCCTGACTCTTCAATAGGTTCTATGATTCTTGCTTCCAACATTCTGTCTAATTAAATATTGACTTTCTGGTTATATTTAGGATTCAATCTGCAGGATCTCTCATTGACTAGCCTTGCATCTAGTTTCAAGGGGATCTTCATCTCTCCCATGGGCCCTTTAATTCCCTTCATATAAGTGAACTTGGTTGGAAACAAGTCATGATATTCATGCAGTAGTTATGTGATCTTATCAATAGTGGAAACATCCCAATAAGCTCCAACGTTAGACAACTTAGGTGCTTCATCTGTTCCAATGTTAACTTTATTGATTTTGATCGGTTGTCCAATGAAAGGTAGTTTGACTCCTGGTCCTTCTATGTCTCTCTGTCCTTCAGTTTCTGTGATGTTCATATTCCCAGGATCATTGTCTTCATCAGCATTGATATTGTAACAACCTTGCAATATTTGAAGAGGTACATTCCATTCATCCTCTTCTCACTCAACAGGGAGGTTAGGTGCCTCCTCAAAGACTTTCTTTCTTACTACTATAGAGATTGATCTACTGAGGGGTACTAAATTTCAAATAAAAATGTAACTACAAAGTTATGAGTCATATCGTACCAATCTAAAGTGGTGAGGCGCAATTCTGCTTGAAGATACCAATTGATAAGTGTTTTTTCCAAAGTGTTGATGAACTTATGCACCCACTGTTCTTGAGGACTAATGCTCCAAGCCTCCCCACAACTTTTCACAAGGTCCTTCGGACAGATTTTACCTGTGTATCGAAATTTTCACCCTTCTACTTGTTCTGAATAGCGCGTTGCCATCATAATGTGACATTGAACCCAGTCCATGATGTTATTTTTATGTGTCCCCCACCATCTTGTTGGAATTTATTTAAAATCATCATCTAGTGCCAACAATCTATGCTGTACTGATACAATTTCTTCAAATTCTGATAAGAATATTTCTAAATGATTTAAACCATAAATGTGGGTAGATTGCTTACTTTTGTGTCAATCCAGCGAACTTCCCTAGTTAATCTGGCAAACCTTCGTGCAAAACTTAATACATTTTGTTCTAACAATTCTCCAGTGCTTCTTATTAGTCCGATGAGAATGCATTGTCACTTCGCCAGCTTACATTCCCATCTGTTGTAGGATTAATGTAATCTTGTTGTCTCATTTTCAATTTATATATATTCTCTAGCTCATATGTGCTGTCTTCTTCTCTGATGGGTCTTGTGTATCTGCAACCTTCATCAGGATCCAGAGGTGCAATGACACTAAGGTCATCACCTTCAAATGTCATTCTTATTTTATTTAAGTCAAAAACAGTGGAATTGTTGAAAGCCCAATCAATTCCTAATAGCGCAGAATAAGGACAACTATCATCAACTATCTTAATCACCTCGAAGTCCACAAATGTCCCTACCCCGTCGATGTCGATAGGGACATGCTCCAGTCTTCCAAAGGGGCTTACTTCCTGCTGATTAGCCATCCTAAGCCTGATAGGGGAATAAATTAACTTGGGTTTTCCCATCATTGCCCAGGTCTGCTTCGTCATAACATTGACTTTTGATCCCAAGTCGAGGACCACATAATCTATATCATAATCTCCAATATGAGCATTAAGGTGCAGTTCCTTATTTGTCCTTCTCTTTTTGGATACTTGATGTATTGCTCTATTTAGCAAAGGGTCTACCTTCCCTGGTTCATACTGTCATATCAAGTGTTTTAGCTCTTGTATGGATCTTTCATCCTTAATCAAATCAATGAACGTATACAAGAAACTGACAAGCTTGTTTACCTCTTTTCCTTCTCCTGGTGATGCAGACTGATCGAATGCCAAGGAAATTCCACATTCTATCACTTTTGGTTGTGCCTTTGATGAAGAAGCCTGATCTCCTCCAAACTCTCTTCTTGCCTCTTCAAATATCTTCTTTTCTTTTCTCGGATCAAACTCTTGTGTCTTCTCTGCAGCTCTTTTGACCCTTGATTCTTCTGTAGTCTTTGATTGAGTCACCCTATCTTCTCCTATAGCAACGCCTCATCTAGTTACAACAATAACTCTAGGATCCTGTCCGCGAGGTTCTGCTAAGATTAATTGTACTTGTGGGTTTCCTCCTCGTCTCTCCTGAAGTTTGGCTAACAACACAAGACAATATTCAATAACATATTCAAATGAGTTGCAGTAGCTACAAGTGGTACAAGGGTTCTGACAGTCCCTTGCCAAGTGTTCTGGCTATGTGTAGTTATGGCAAATGATATGTCCTCTACCTCAACCCATGCCTCGTCCTCTTCCTCTTCCTATGAATCCACCATGAGGGTTGAAGTTTCCTCTTTCTGGAGAGTTAAACTGCGTAGTATTTCCTTCTTGTTGTACTTCTCCTTGAATTTTATATGTATTTATTGATCTTTCATGCAAGAGGTCATAAGCCCTACATTATTTCTCATCATACCCCACATATTTACAGAATGTGAAGTAAAGGTTGGTAAGTGTCTGGACATATTTTTGCATGTAATATCATTCCCCAGGGATATTTCTATTTCTACATACCTCGCACCAGGGGAGAGTAACCTGCTTCAAAGGGATCAGAGCTCCAAAATCCAAGTACTCATGAAATAGGGGACAGTGCTCCTTGTCATGACCTTTTGATTTGCATCGGATACACCAAATGTCCTCTCTTTTATATTTTCTCTTATCTTTCTTCATATCTTCGACCTTTATAGATAAGCTAGTTAGCTGACTCAAAATTTGACTCATACCTGAGTTGGATTCTCCCATACAGGATGATTCTAGTTTCATGGCGATCTCCAATGCCTCAGCCTGCGAAGTGATCTTCTGTTGCATCAGAGGGACTCCGATGTGTGGAAAGAGGGAAGCAATGAACCACTCTTTATTTTGTTTGTTTGGAATCTAAAAACTCAAATGGCATGTCATGGTCTTAAACATTTGATCAAACTCCCACAAAGGTTCAACTACTCTGTACTTGATTTATTTCAGCTTTATAATTCACTGCGACTCTGACTTGGGTTTCTTGAATTCGACAATCAATGCAGTATTAATGTCATTCAACGGTTTAGGCTGTGTAACTCCTTGAACAAATTTTATGTAACAACTGAGTGCGCGGTCTCTCAGGGTAGTACTAAACTGATCTCTCTTAACAGCTTCATCAATGACGTTCTTAATACTCCATACAACTTTGCATAAGAACCAATGTTGATCGGGATATTTAGATGCATCTACCCTAAAGGTGGGTAACCTCATCTCATCTGCCAGAGATCTTCCTAGATTTCTTGATTGAGTATGTATTGAACCACTGGTAACAGTGCTCTAAGTGCTCTCATAAATTTGACTACTCTGATTACGTAATGCTGCTAAAACAACAAGAGGAGTAATAGTATTTTCTTCGACAGTTGGTGTAGTTATTGAAGTTTCTAACTCTTCTCGAAGAGGTTATTCAGTCTTCCCTTCCTCTTCCCTAGCGGACTCTGAATGTTCCTCGGTCACCAACTCTTCTTCTTATCCACTGTGGAACCCTTCATCTTGTGCTAGTGGCTCGTGGCTCTACTCAAAATGGTTTACCAAAGGAAACTCTCTGAAGGTTCTCCCACTGTGTGTGTGTCCGAACTCTGTGTCGATGTCATTGTATGAGTTCTTGAACATTAGTTTTTTAAATATGGCCAATTACCATATCTTCAAGATGTTCTTCTTATGCAATAGCATCTTGATCTTCAACTTAAAAAATTGTAAAAAATTTCCTCTAGGTCCCTTAAAGAAATATATCTCTTCTTGGATATATGACTCTACTCTGTCAATAACAAACTCGGTAATGTACCCTCCAATGGTGATATCAAACCAGTGATCTACTACTCTGGATACAACATTATCAAATCACTTTACCTTCTTGATCAGCGCCAACTTCTAAGCCACAAGTGTTCTAGATATTATTTCAAACTGGGTATCTGCTAATCTGGCTAGCCACTCGTATAGCTATTTATGAATTCCTCCAAAGAAAATATTGTGTATATCAGTAAATATATACCTTCCCAACCAATCCTCTGTGCTAATATTAAGGTTCTTATTCTGAACTTCGGTGAATTCTCTCTCTTGTTCTTCTGTCCACTATTGAATCTATGTCTTTGATGGAAACCACCTTGACATTACCTCAAGAACATCCTGGTCCCGGCAACAAAACCATTTGTTGGCACAGGGGCAGACCCAGGGTTCAACTCTAACAATGCACCAACAAGCCCTAACTACTGGCCCTTTCGGAAACACTTGCAAAGCATATGCAGTCTCACCCAAAGTAGCAATAGGGGGTTGCAGGACACAAGTGTCTACAACCAGAGAAAATGCAAAGTGGATCCAACACAATGATACACAACAATCTAGTTATCCTTTATCTCACTTAATCCTACTATGCAAGTTATATCTCAAATCTAAAACAAGGATGCAATAACAGTATAACATAAAGAAGAAGAACACAACATCAATCACATAGAACAACAAGATATACATGGTTCACCCTCTCCCTAGGACTACATCCACAGAACTATGTTTCTTGATATATTATGTGAAAACATGCAATTCTATCTGTGCTCTTAGCGTGCAGATATCTCTCTCCTTCTCTCTCTCACCTCCTTGTGCACCCAACTACGAGGTTGATCTTCGCACCCAGCTGAAGATCTTACAATACAGAATGCTCTCACACAAAACACTTCTCTCTTGCACACTACACAATGGTATTAACAACAATGATCATCCACAACAATGACGAACTTAGGATGAACCCTTCCTCACTCCTCTTGATCTTTATTTATACATTACAATGACTCTTAGACAACCTTGGGCCAAAACCTAGGTGTCAAAACCCTAGATGATAAAACCATAGGTGTCTAAAACCCTAGGTTGACTTGACCCATGTTTTCAGGGCTTCGCCAACCTGTCTTTCCTTATTTCCTGCGAAGTGCTCCAAAGCACTCGTTGACATCTTCTTCTGCTTGCCTAGTTGTCCATGATCAATATTCCTTGTTGAACTGTCTTCCTCGATCTTATCATTCAACGACTCCCTTTCTCTTACTTTTCTCCTTCTTTTCTTCTTCTTTGGCCACTTCGACCCAATCTCAGTCAATGTGTTTTCCACGTTTTTCGTACTTCGTGCTTCTTTCCTTAATCTTTGCTTCCTTCCATAACCAAGGGCCAACACATATCATTGATCACATTCATGAATGGTGTATACAATGAGGCTTATGAAAAGATAATATTAATGGCCAATTCCTTCTAGACTGATTTAGAAAGTATTGACTTCCACCAATAGCAAAGGATGTGCCCATGACCGTGCCTCGAACTGAGGTGGAAACCATCCAAAAACCACAACAATATTACTTTATTTATGCCCAGTTAGGGTATTTTTAACCATTCTCCCTAATGGACCTCACTCTCTCCAAGGTGACTTATTACATTTGGGGCATGTCATGCAGCAGATGGTATTATTGGGTCTATTTCATATAACCATTTGTATATGTATCCCCCTAGAACCAATGCATACGGTATTCCATGGTGGATCTAGCCTTCCTTATGCCCCACCTCTTGTACGGTGTCTCTTGATGCCTTATAGTTATCCTAATCATCCACAGGACACGTCACATGCCATATCTCAAGTAGGCTCTAGCACTTCTTATACAGGCCCTCCTATGCATCAACATGTGTAGGGTCATCCTCATTAGGTCATGATCCCTATCCTTCTATTTTTCTATGCTATTTTTATGAGAATGATCATCCTAGCCCTAAACATCCCCCCTATGTTCGTCAAATGGTGAAAATGAATGGATCACTCCACCTTAAGCCACCACCATAATAGAGGGTAGGTAAGTAGCTCCAACAAGCTTTTAGGGGGCTTAGGAGTAACCAACCTAACCAACCTTAAGGGGAATGGAAAGGAGAATAACTCCAAGCTAGTCGTTAGGGGTATTGGAGTAACTATCCTTTCCACATCCTTCCTTATACTTAATAGAGGTAAGGGGAAGCACTCTAACTATCCTTTAGGGGCAGGAGAGAGGCACTACCCTTCTTCCAACCTTAAGAGAGGGCAAGGTCAAACAACTCAATCTAGCCAGTTGGTGCATTTGAGTTACCAAAATTTAAGCCTTTAGGTAGGGGAATATGACTGATACTCCAACATGCCTAACGAGGCCTAAGAGCCACTATCATTCCATCTTTATTATCATCGGGTTCCTCATCGAATATTTTCGTTGACCTGAGTTTTCGGTATGGGGGAGTTATATTTTATATTATTATACGTTAACACACCTTATTCCAAAATCCACCTCACGTATTATACTGATTGACTTAGGTTAGCCAGGAAGAAAGCCAGACGATATAGATAGGGAAGAAAGCATATAAAGAAGAGAGATAGGCGAGATATTTGGGAGCAGGGGAGCAGGAGAAAGAGCAGGGGAGAAGGTGAGCAGTAGAGTAGGTGAGCAGTAGAGCAGTTAAGTCGGAGAGCAAGGGAGCAGGAGAGCAGGCTTAGTGGGTGTGGGTACTAGGCCCAATCCTTTTCCAACCCTGAGAAAGAAAAGACATCAAGGTTAGCGGGTTGGGTCATTGCGGGTGTGGGTGTTGGTGCTAGTGTAGGAAGTAACTAACTATACAAACACAAGGCGAAGTCATGTAACATATTCTAATAAGGGATTTGTACTTGCTCTAAATCTCACTTCCACTACAATGACTACGATTATGACTATGACAAAGAAGGATAAAGAGAGGTTTGGTAGGAAAATGCGGAGGTGGTGAATGCGGAGAATCCATCTATCCTTTCTTTTCCATGAAAGAACAAAGTGTGGTGCTTTCCTTTGCCTCCTACCTAAGAGAAAGAAATCCTTCCTTTTATACGATTCAATTCCCTTTCAGTCCAATTAATCAATACCTCATGTGTGAGGTATAATTCCTTTACCAAAGAAATAAAATCTCATTAGTTATATTGGTACTTTCCCAAGAGGGAGGATGTATGTTGAGCTACACGAGCCCCCCAAGAGTGAAATGCACACTACTTTACCGCTCTCAATTTGACTATCTTTGTTAGCACCTCTACAAGAAAGGAAAGAAGCAGATCTATGTTCCTCACTCTATAGAGAATACTGCACAACTAGACTTTCTGGACTAGACCGTGGTATATTTTAAATAGTGTGATTGGGTCAATACCGGATTAGGCAAATATCCGTAATTGGCACTTTAAAATAAAGTAAATAAACCTAACTCTTGCCCGTGTGTTGGGGGTGATTTATCTAGAGGAAAGAGGTAGGTAGGGATATAACAACAACTCTTTCTATTGGGGTGGGAAATTAATATATCCTCTCTTGATGGAGAGAGTTGTTATGAATTAATGGCCTTCCTTGAGTCATCCTTCCTCTCACATTGGTCGAGCTAGTTCCTTCTTCACCCTCATTCTTAGGGAGTAAGATTTTTCATTTTACCAAAGAATAATCTCAATGAGGAAGATGTAGACTTCAACCAGGTTCCTATTCTAGTGCATGAGCCACTAGCTCTCATGCCAGTGTGACTGAGGCAAATAAAGGAACAAGCCACCAAGCCTCCACCAAGCCCATTTGCGGAGAGAGGACAACCGTCTAGACTATTCTTAAAGATCATGAGCATAAGATAAGTGAGAATACACACCATAACACAAGAATGGTCCAATAGGTTAGAATTCTCATACTAATAAGAACCAAAAGAATTGAGAGAGGATATAATAGTCCCAAGACCAAGAACAACTATGTTGAAGTCTAAACACACTATATAATTAATAGTCTCTTGATTAACATAGAAAGATAGCTTACAATGCAAAAAATGGAACCTAAAAAGAGAACCCTTTGCTTGAATGCAATAACTCTATTTATAGTTTTAGTTCATGTCTCTTGGCCTTCCAACTCCCTGAATATTGAGCCATCCTTGATGACTCCTAATCCACCCTAGATGACTCTTAAGCTTCTAGTTCTTAACTTATTACGAAATTCGACTTATTTTCACTTTTCCTATTTAAACAATTGTGAGAATTACTACTTTATGAAATCAATAAATTCCAATATTGCTTAAACAAGTGAGGATTGATTAAACATTATTTACCTAGTGTCATACACTTCAATCACTTGGATTCCCATATTTCACTTTTTCTTGCATGTTTTTAGTGACAGTCGATGGGAGATTATCCTCTATGAACCTAGCCTTATGTATGGAATATTTATGTAACGACAACTCACCCTATCCTGGTGAATTCTCAATCAATAAACTGGCCTTATCTATTGTCTTGGGAAACTGACTGTGTAAGAGAAATGTTCCACCCAACCGTAGGCACTCTATCCAACATATAGTATTTTTGCTAAGAGGCCACCCCCAAGCTGAGCAATTCTTTCCATAGGAAAGGGAACTCTACAGGCTCTCTGTTAGCTCAGATTACTTCTTGAAATCCCTAGTTTTCCAATAACACAAAGTTCCCTTCGATTATCTATCTCTCAGCACATGAATGTTGGCTTCCTATGCACCTTAAATTTAGGGTTCATCATGCTCACGAACTATGTCTCTCTTTGCACTCGAAAATGATTGTTTTTTCATGGAAATAATGGAATTAAAATGAATGAATGGTTGTCTGGTATCTAATTCATGGTTCATTTCCTCCTTGGGAAAAAAAAATCACTCCCCAAAATTTACAACTGACTGCCATATTAAATTGGAAGCCCATGCTTCTCTCTTTTCCAGGTTTTCACTCTTCCCATGGTTCATAACTACCTCAATAACCTTCCTAGAATAAATTAATGATTGGGCAACAAAAGTGAAACAAGGTAGATTATGTTCATAGGTTCCAAGGGTGGAATTTTTCATCATTTAATTGGCTTATCAATGGCTTTGGTTTCTTTCCCTCCCTAGTGGAAAATCATGCTCCACTTTCATTTTGTTTCCTTGCACAGTCAGCCTGATTTACATTATTACATCATGCATATTTACATAGCATTACTGCTATACCATATCACCTAGTACATGGTCCATATCACTATGCCTAGCAAGTCAATAGTGGGGCCTTGGCCTTGATCTCCTCACCATGAATCCATCATATTGACATATACTTACATTATATATGTAATAGGGTCAAAACCGGGGTATTACAATGGAACACCTAGGACATGGCACGCTAGAATGTGGCTCCAGTATTTGTTAGTCCAAAGGGCATAGCATGATATGCAAAAGTCCCCCATGGTGTGGTGAAAATGGTTTTGTATTGATCCTGAGGGTGGATCTAGATTTGGTTATATCTTGAAAATCCAATTTATGAAGGAAATAATTTCATGGCTGGTACACCCGTCAAAATTTGGTCAATGAGCGGTGTGAGGAAGTTGTCTTTGGGACAATATTTATTGAGATCATGGAAACCAGTGAATACTTGAATGGTTTTCTATTTTTTGTTAATGGCAATGGGATTGGATACCCATGATGTGTATGTGATGGGGTAAATAAATCCATCTTGGTGGACTTTATAAATCTTTGCTTTGATGGTCAGAGCCTTTGTGGGATGAATTGGTCATTGTTTCTACTAGATTGGAAGTGCATCTGGAAAAGTGTCTATGCGATGCTAAAAAATGGCAGGGTTGAGTCCAAGCATCTTCAAATAAGACCAGACAAAGACATCACGAAACTCTTTAAAGATATTTGTGTAATCAATAACCTCCTCGGAGGAGCAGGATGCACCAAGGATGATGTGTTCAATGAAACCTGGTATAACGGAGATATCCACCTTGATAGTGGGAGAGAGATTACCCATATTACCTTCCTTGAAGGCATCCATGGCAGGGATAGGATTCTGAAACCAATTAATGTGGTTGGGAGGGAAAAAATCCGTGGTCTTGACTGTACGTTGTCTAGTGTCTGGGGATGATTCAAAATCATTCTGAGGGAGGAAGTAGGAATGATGATTCATGTTGTCCTAAGGATACTCAAGTGTTATCGTAGCTTCTAGGATTTTATCTTCTAAATGGAAGAGGGAACCACTAAAAATATCTAGCAATGTGAAGACAGATGTAGTGGATGAGGTTACAATGATATCATTGTACAAATCTCCAAAGGTATGTGATGAAGGGATAGAGGATGACTATTCCAAGGAGGAGGACACAATATATGTGGGTTGTGTCCCAGATGGGTGTAAGGGAGAAATATCCACTGATGGGGAGAGTCTAATGTCCATGCCAAATGTTAATGATAAAATATCATAGTGCATGGACTCAATACACAATGATATGTATAACATGTCCTAGTAGTCACCCTGATCATCATTAGGTGGTGCAAATATGTGCTCATATGGGAAGATAACCCTGCTTTCTAGTGGAATATGGTCTGTGTACAGAAAGTGGAGGACTTTGTGTGGGTGACGAAGTCTACCCCCTACTCCGAGCGGGGTTATATGATGAAGCGACCTCTTCATATCCAAGGGAAAAATGAGAAATGTTGGGAAATTTGTCTGACTCCTTCGTGGAATAATATAAGAGGTCAAAAACAAGAATTATAACTAGTTCACCAGGAGAAATCATATGAATGGGTGGTGGAAATATGAGGTTGGGGAGATTTTTTCTCTAAGGAGGATACCTCATAAAAGGGGGAGAATGTGCATTCCCTACATGAACAATGTTTTCACATTGATCTTCAAGTTGATAAAGCTAGGAATAGGCATAAGTGGCATGATATACACTGTGGAAAATGCCACATCGATTATAAGGTATGGGAGTAGGGTAGTGTACCACAACCGGATGACATGGTGTCTAGATCGTTGGAGTTAACGCCAGGCGAACCCCCATGAGATAAAGGACGTGATGGAGGAGTGATAGGCCACTCCAAACGCAACATATGAAAATTATGGGGAGCATGGCCATCCAAATTACATCGCAAACATGGAGGTAGGATCCTAAGGGGGTTATATCTTTAGATCCATTGGATTTCCATTCCTTCTTCTTACTATTACTTGGATGGGAGGAACCCAAACTAGTGGAAGAGATCGAGAATCCTGGATACTCTGATGGTGCCCAGGGTGCGAAGGAAGGGGGTATTGTAGTATCAAACAATGGAGGATCTTGAGGGGATGAGAATGAAGGTGCAGGGATTTCTACCGATGAGGACTCCACTGGAGTTGTAGGTACATCTACTGAAGTTGTATTGGGGACTTGTTCATATGAAGAAGACTGAGAATCATTAGATGAAAGTAATAAATGTAGGTGCAAGAGTCAAAGTTAGTTTCTAAAGGTGTAGGTATGTTGATGCTTAGAGAGGAAGCAAGTACTTAAGACAAGTGGATAGATCCAAGGGCATATTTATAAAGCGGATGATCTGGGAAAAGATGTGTGTAATGCCTATAAGTACTACAAATAGAATATGGATTATTATTACGTAATGAGGAGTGTCGTTATTTTCCTATAATTCCCCCAGCTCATGAGGTGAGGACAAGGGGTGCACGAAGTCAATATTGCAATTTGGGTAGGAAACTTATTAGTAGGGTGTCCCAGAACATTGCACAAATCACATGGATGTGGAGCAACCTTCTTTTTACTGCCCTTAGTCATGGGGTTCCTACCTTTATCCTTTTTGGGGATGTGGGTAGCTGTTGTGATGGGCATGTGTGTGCTTGAAGGAGGGTCTTCATTCCCCGCGAGGATACGATTTCCCCCAGTGGGAGTAGTTAGGGTGGTTGGAGCTAGTAATTAGACTGGAGTAGTGAGATTGAAATTAAGGCGGACCAGAATCGATTCTATTTTGAGATGTTTAAAAATAGAATTCAGGCCACCCATAGAAGGAGATTTGGCATCTATCTTTGTATATGATGGTACAATTTGATATATTTTTATTGATTTGATTTGGGAAGCCTTGAGAAATCCCCAATAGCTATTGATTTCATCAATAGAAGAATATCGTATAAAAATGTATATATCATTATATATGTAATTACGCTTTTACCTTTTCCCGTTGGTCTCTTTCATTTTTTCTATAGTTACCATGAGTCACTTGAAAAAGAAGGAAAAAACACTTGGTAAATGAAATTCTATGGAGTTATTGCGTCATCTTGACCCTCTAAATGTACGAATGTCGAGACCATGACTTCCTCTATTTTCACTTAATAGAGGGTAATTCAAGAAAATGAGAAAAGATGGATATTGAGGTACGTTAATTGACTTGACCAATGGGAGAGGAATGAGGGATGAGTCGCTCGACCACAGGGAGAGGTGAAATATATGCTCTAAAGAGGATGAATAGCAATATGCCGAAGAGATAGAAAGAAAACCTTAGGCTAGGGTTCACGGCCTAAAGAGGGGAGGAAAGAATCCCCTCACCCAACCCACAAGGCTCCCCCTATCCAATCCAATCTGTAAATAGTTCGTTTTCTATCCCCAAAAATAGTTCGTGTGATATCCAAGCTATCAAGGAATAAGTTTGTGTGCTATCCTTCACGACCCTCTAAGTCCGAATTCACAGCCCTCGAAGTTCGACATATAGACATATATATATTTATATATTTCTATATTTTATTATTTTCGTCCTTAGCATAGGCCTAACCCAACCCCGAAGGGAGGCAAGGCCATTGCAGGGATGTTGAGTTTCGTCCTTAGCATATGCCCCAACCCAACCTCAAAGGGAAAGGGCAACATGGAAAGGAGACAAGGGAAGGGAATTGCAGGGAGAGTGTGCTTTGAACAATCCACATTCTATATTGAATCAATCTCCCATCATAGAAAATTCCAATCTTCCGATCATACGATCTTATGGGCATAGGTAGCCTATCGATTGGGGCTTATAGAGAGAGGTGGCATATATATTCCTATCTTCTTATCATCGTGATTAGTTCGATCATAGATTATTCTGTATTGAATCAATGGTATGATGGTAGTATACATGTCTGCTCATAGAGTATTCATTCTCCGATCATCGAGAATTCCCATCATACAACATTCTGATCATAGAAGGAGTTCTCCTTCCGTGTTCCTGATAGTATGTTCCCACACAACATTCTGTATTCCGATCATACACATTAGAATCACAACATTTTGTATTACGATCATACATAGATTGTGACCACCTACTTAGTGTTGTAATTTCAAATGCAGAAAACACAATCACAACGATCATAAACACATAGATTTTATGTGGTTCACCCAAACGTTGGGCTACATCAACCAAGGAAAGGCATCAGTTGTCTTATTATTCAAATTATGGATATTACAACAACTTAATTACTCTCTCCTTGCCTCTATAAGTTTCATGGATTTATAGCAATATTTACACAATTACATGAATTGTTGGCAATAAATGTTGCATTCCATTTAAGCAAATTTTTTTCAACAAATTAACAATACACAAGAGATAATTTATGAGATATTCCAATAAACATCTGAACTACCATATCCTATTCGGGTTCATGCAACAACCATATGATCTTGCATCCTGTTCTTTGTCACATATTCAACAATCTCCACCTTGACAACAATTAACCTGATACCTTTCTTCTTCCTTTTGTTCATCACCTTTTCTGCAAGCCAAGAGAAGCCAAACACCATCGTAACTTCTCTAACAATACTGATTTTGTGAACATGTTTTCACAGTTCTCTTTTGTATGCACTTTCTCAAGAGAGACTCCATGTTCATTGATGACTTGTCTTACAAAATAGTACTTGATAGGTATATGTTTTGTTTTACTGTGGTAGGCTAGATTCTTAGCCAAGTGAATAGCACTTTGACTATCACAAAGCAACTTTACTTTGTCCTACATCCTTCCAAACTCACCAAACAAACCTTTCAACAAAATTGCCTCTTTGCAAGCATGTGAAGCAGCTATGTATTCTGCTTCTATAGTGGATAAAGAAACAATGTTATGTAGCTTACATCCAACTAATAGCTCCACCTGCAAGAGTAAAGAGATACCCTGAAGTCGACCTTCTCTTGTCCAAATCACTTGCAAAATCAGAATCAACATATCCATAGACTAACTCACATCCAATTTTATAGGTGATACAATAATCACTTGTGTCCCTTAGATACCAAAGCACCCATTTCACTGTTGCCCAGTACTCTTTACCTGGATTTTCCATAAACATGTTGACAACCCCAACTGCATGTGAAATGTATGGCCTTGTACTAACCATCACATACATTAAACTTCCTACTGCATTAGCATATGGTATTCGAGACATATATTCATTTTCTTCTTTTGTACTAGGACATAAACTTGAAGAAAGCTTAAATTGGGAAGCCAAAGGGACTGAAACTGGTTTCACATCATTCATACCAAACCTCAAAAGTATCTTCTCAACATACTTCTACTGTGATAACCAAAGCTTACCATTCCTCCTGTCTCTGAATATCTCCATGCCCAAAATCTGCCTTACTGCTCCTAGATCTTTCATATCAAATGTCCTAGCCATCTGAGCCTTTAACCCGTTGATCTCAATTATGATTTTGCTTGCTAAAATCATATCGTCAACATATAATACTAAGATAATGAATATGCCATTATTCAATTTCTTAAAGTAGACACAATGATCATACTCACTCGTATAATTCTGGCTCACCATAAAAGATTCAAATTTTTTGTACCATTGTCTGGGAAACTTCCTTAGACCATACAAATTTCTTGCTGCGATTCTGAACGAACCCTTCTAGTTATTCAATGTAAATTTCCTCATCCAAATATCCATGTAAGAAAGCAGTGTTAACATTTAGTTGCTCCAACTCCAAATCAAGCAATGCAACTAATGCTAACACAATTCGAATTGAAACAATCTTTACAAATGGTGAAAAAATCTCATGAAAGTCAATACCTTCTTTCTGAGAATATCCTTTTGCAACCAACCTTTCCTTGTACCTTTCCACCTTATCATCAACGCCCTTCTTCAACTTGTAGACCCACTTCCAGCCTACAATTTTTTTGTCTCCTATAAGTTCTACCAGGTCCCATGTGGTGTTCCTCTCTAATGCCTTCATTTCATCCTTCATTGCTTATTTCCATTTACCATTGTTAGAACCCTTCACAACTTCCTAATAGCACAAAGGTTCATCATCATTAGTACTTAAAGAAACTAACGAAACAAAATCATCATACCTTCTTGGAGGAACTCTGACCCATGTAGACCTCCTTAAGAAAGTTTATGGTTCATCCACAATCTGTTGAATGCCATCATCATCCATGTTTTCCTTTGCAGGAACCTCTTCATGAACATCTTTAGAAACTTGTTCATGTTCACTTTCATATGTATTTGAACGAGTTTCAAACTGAATCTGTTGATACTTAGGTACTTCTTCCTATTTCATTTGAACATCTACATCTGATTTAATGAGAGATGATTAATCAAATATTACATCTCTTTTAATAGTGATCTTGTGGAAAGTAGGATCCCACAACCTGTACGCCCTAATACCATCACCATATCCAACAAAGATAAGTTTTTTTTATTTTGGATCTAATTTAGAACGTTGATGTTTCAAAATTAGAGCATAGGATTCACAACCAAAGACTTTAAAGATTAGAATAATTACAAGGGTGGCATTTCCATACCTCTTCAGGAATATTGCACTCTATTGCTATTGATGGTGATGGATTCACTAGATAACAAGATTTAGTTACTACTTTTGCCCATAGTTATTGCTGCAAATTGGCATTACTAAGCATACTCCTTGCTCTCTCTAGAAGAGTCTTTTCATGTGTTCAACAACTCCATTTTGTTGAGGAGTATAGGCAATGGTTTTATGCCTATCAATCCCAAACTCCTTGCAATAGTTCCTGAATTCCATTGACGTAAATTCACCACCATTATCAGTTCTTAAACATTTAATGGATCTACCAATGCTCTTTTCCACTAAATCTCTAAACTGTTTGAAAATTGTAAATACATCAGCGTTACTTTTCAACATATAGACCCAAACCTTTCTAGAGAAATCGTCTATAAAAGTTACAAAATATGATGATCCTCCATACAAAATAGTAGGGGATGGCCCCCAAACATCATAACGAATATAATCAAGGATTCCTTCACTGGTGTGTCTTCCGGTTTAAATCTCCACCTATTCTGTTTTCCATAAATACAGTGCTTGCAAAAATCTAACTTTATGGACTTTAGACTAGGAAGTAACTTGTGATCAGTTAATACCTTTAATCCTTATTTTCTCATATGACCCATCTGTTGATGCCACAGTCGAACATAATCATTTTCTTTCTCAGATACCACTATCACATGATCTGACTCAGTTCTTCCTTCTAACAGGAAAAGGTTACCAACCTTCTTCACTTTCATAACCAGTAGGATTCCTTTGTAGACTTTCATAACTCCACCTTTAAAAATAATCTTATATCCTCCAGTGTCTAAGATTCCTAAAGAAATTAGATTCTTCCTAAGATCAGGTACATTTCTCACATCAGTTAGTATTTTAATAGTTCCATCAAACATATTAATTCGAATGCTACCGATTCCCACAACTTTACATGATATATCATTTCCCATGTAGACAATTTCATCATCTATAGACTGGTAGGTAATAAACCATTGTCTATGAAGACACATGTGATTTGAAGCACCAGAATCTAATAACCATTGTTGATCATGACATGAGCCAATACTAATTGATAAAACTTCATCATTCATACATGAACGTGTTGCTGAAATTGTTTCAGTTGCATTTGCTTCCTTCATTTCTTTTGGTGGGTCATCTTTGAAGGCTTGTTGTCTCTTCCATTAGTCCTTCTTCAGGTGTCCAGATTTGCCACAAAACCATCACTTAAGCTTGCTCTTTTTTCCCTTCGACTTTGATTGAGAGAAATCCCTCTAATTGTGTTCTCTTTTTTTTGGTTTGCCTCTGACCATCATCGCCTCAGATGTAGATGTTTCTAGATTGGATTTCTTCCTTGTTTCCTTAGACCATAGTGCTCCAACAATATCATCAAACTCAATAATTTTTGTTGAACTGAAACTAATAGAGGTAACAAAGTGATCCCATGACGTGGGAAAAGAACACAATAATGTAATTGTCTTATCTTCAGAATCAAATTTTACTCCCATGCTAGTCAGCTGGACTAAAAGAGTATTAAATGTATTTAAATGATCATCTATCTTCGCACATTACTTCATGCGTAAACTGTACAATTTTCTTTTGAGGAAGATCATGTTCGTTAAGGATTTCATCATATATAAGCTTTCCATCTTCGTCCATAAATGGACTGTTGTCTTCTTCGAGACAATATTAAACAGAGCATCGTCGACCAAACACAAGCGTATGACACTTAGTGCTCTCGCATCCATCTCATCCCAGTAATCATCTGTTATGGTCGCGGGTTGTTTTTCTTTTCTCAAAAGTGCCTTCACCGTGTCTTGTTGCATGAACAGAGTGTGCATCTTAACCTTCCAGATCTCAAAATTGTTCTTGCCATTGAACTTTTCAATTTCAAACTTAGCACTCTACGTCTTTTCCATTAAACAAAACATTCCAAAAACAACCATTACTTATAATAATCAAAATCCTTTGAAAAAATAATGGTTTAAACTTTACAAAGTTTAATAAAAGATTTAATAAAAAATCCTTTTACTAACCTTTCCTTTTACTAACCATTACATCAGCGCTCCCATCTAGCACGGAGCCCAACGTTGATGCCAAAATCAGCGCTCCCACAAGGAAGAGGGAGATCGACGCTTCCACAAAGCAGATAGCTCAGCGCTTACTCAAAATGAGGGCTCTCCTCCACTGTTTTGGCACTGTTTCTCCTCCACTAATATCCAATGTATTTATGATACCAATTGTTGTAATTTTAAATGCGAAAAACACAATCACATATCATAAACATATAGATTTTACGTGGTTCACTTAAATGTTGGGCTACGTCCATCAAGTAAAGGTATCAATTGTCTTATTATTCAAATCATGAAAATTACACCAATTTAGTCACTCTCTCCTTGCCATGGATTTATAACAATATTTACACAGTTACATGAACTGTTGGCAATAAATGTTTCATTCCATTTTAACAAATTTGTTTCAACAAATTAGCAATATACGAGAGATTTATGAGATATTCCAATAAACAATTGAACTACTATATCCTATTTGGGTTCATGCAACAACCACCAGATCTTGCGCCCTGTTCGTTGTCACATATTCAACACTTAGTGCTCTGCAATGGACGACCACCTACATCAGTGCCCTTCACTTCATATCAGGGATGTATTGATGATGTTCTCTGCACTTCTTATCATGAGTGATAATGTTATGGGATTGAGGATGTAATGGATGGGGCTAATTCGTATAATGATTGTTGATGTTCTCTGCACTGCACATAATGATTGTTGAGGTTCTCTGCACTGCACTTTGTATCATGATTTCTTATGGGGGATTGCTCGCTACTTTCCCCCTGCCTCCTTCCTTTATTACTAGAAAGTAAGTGAAGTGTAAGTGAAACACTAAACAATATTTTTTATTGTATATAAAAATTATATATATAGAAGAATACTATTAGATCAGGCATATATATGCTTCCACCCGGAATAAATAATTATTTACACCTTATATGAGGCGAGGGTGAACCCCTGACTGAAGGAGTTGATTGCTTCCACCCGGTTGTGGAGGCAAGAAGAAATATGGTAGGCATCGTGGCATCAGACGACATCGTGAGCGGCTCCCTTGGATAAAACATACAGTTATTGTATTGCTTCCACTTCTCCCATTGTATTGCTCTTCCCACTTATACCGAACCTAGAGGCATCCCTTAGATTCTATAGATGATTGTAATATGTGCGTAGATATAGAATTATTTCTATAGAACTACACAAATAATGTATAGATTGATTCCTCACGAGGAGCCGGATGATAGGTTTCATGTCCGGTAATTAGAGATGGAATCAAAATACTATCTTATAACCATCAACTCCCAAAAGAACGAAAGTAAACCACATGAAGAATGAAAGATCTTATCTCTTCAGGCACTTGAACCTGCTTGGATCACGACAGGACATGGGTAACTCGGGGGGTTCTCTACGCTCAACGGAATCCCCCCCTCTCCCTAATGGTCGAGTCTTCTAAATCCCTCGCCGGGTGAGGGTCTTTCTTCAATATCAAAATTTTGAGTATTCTTGGGTTGCTTAATCGCCTTGGTATCTTCTCTAATGGGAATCACATGTTTCCTAAAGTCCGAAGCCAAAAGGGGTATTACTTTCCTGAAACTTTTGACACCATTAGGAACTTCTCTCCTCGCATTCTCTATTCCTCGAGCATCATATCTCCTAAAGTTAGGGGCATTAAACCTTGGTCTAAACTCATAGCTCCCTCTGACCTCAATCATAATATTATAAAACACCATCCTTTGTTGGGCTAGAGATAAGTTGAAAAGTTTTTCATTCTCAAATAAAAAGGCTTCCTCTTATATTTATCGCTCATTCTCCATCATAAATAAGCTAATTGAGTCTAGGGAGGGGGGGACATTTTTGGCCATGGCTTGGACATCTTTAGGGTAGAACAACATGCTCATCTCCATGTGCTAGTTAGCGGGCTTTTTAGGTATTTATTAATAATAAACTTTCAAATAAGGGGGAGAGGGAACTATCATGTTAGCTTATTCCCTAAAAATCTGAAGAAAATCTTTTTTTTTGTTTTTATGTATTATCTCTCTATAAAACATCGGGAGGTCTTTTGAACTAAGGTTTCTTTTTCACAAATAGATTTTAAGCCTTATGGGGCATGTCCCAAATAAGAGTGTCCATACTTGAAGGATGGGGTTGGTTGATTGTGGTAGAGGTCTAGCAGGGACAACATAATTTCATCTATAATGGAATCATTATCTCTCCCTAGAACAAGAGTGAAAAAGGCCATTGTCTCTTGAATCCAGTCTAGGAAGATCTTGGTTTGAAACAGAGGTAGTTCATTGACAACAAAGCTAGGGTGAAGTAATATTTTTAGCATTAGTTCTTTTTTTGGGCTACAGACATGGACAAGTACTTGCTCCTTTGAATGCCTAGAGAAAGGATGACATTGCCAATCTAGTTATCTAGCATTTCGACTATGCATTTTGTAGTAATAATGAATATCTCAGTTTGACCACTAGAAGAATTAACAAATGAGGTAAAGGGGTCATAATGCTCACTGCAAAGTTTCACATACTCAGGGAGGGGATGTGTTTCAAGTACCAATTATTTCACTAGCTCATAAACCAGTAAAGAACCCTCTCTTTTCTTTGAATCAAAATGACCATAGGTAGCTCCTATTTCTTTTCTGGTGGTGGTGTATTACAAGTTGGGGGAGGATACTTTTGTGACACTGTCAATGAATTGAGGGTCCAACAAGGAGGAGATGTCACTCAGAATGGGATAATCACTGGGTGGGTCTTAAAGGGTTATAATAAGAGTCTCCTTCCACCTATGATGCTGACGGAAACAAAGAAGCGACAGTGGAGAAGCGTATGTTTCTATTACTAACATGAATGTATGACTACTCAATTGGAAAGTCATTCTAATACTTACCTTACCGGTCAATTAGTGATTATCAAGCTTAACTTATTGATCAGAGAGTCATGATAATACTAACCTCATAAATCGAGGAGTTGTTCTCATACTTACCTTACTGATCGGGGAGCCATAAATACTGACTGACCAATCAATTAAGTACAAAAATGACCTAATCGAGCTAGGAAGGATGGGTTCTAAAAGTGCCTCTAATATCCTTCTCTCTTGTAAATTTAATCATAATCATAAACAAATATTACTACATAAACTTGTATATCCTTAGAATTAATCATAAACAAATATTACTACATAAACTTGTATATCCTTAGAATTGGAAAGTAAATAAAATGGTGTATAAATTTAATTATTTAAAAAATATATTAAAATTAAAATTATTAATAAAAAAAGTTATGGAAAAAAACATTATCAAATTTTAAAAAATCCAATAAAATGAATATAAAAATTATAAAATATATATTAATATTTTAAATTAAAAAATATTTACAAATTAACATTACTTTTTACATTTTAAAGAACAACTATTTCTCACAATGAAATAATAATAATAATAATAATAACCACCTTGTCGTATACATACCCTACCCCCCTCTAGATTTGAGCTTGTGACCTCTTAAGAGGAAATACATGTTGTTAACCATTAGGCCCACTAAACTATTCAAAATGAAAATCACTAAACTATATTTTTTATATTGCACTTATCAAAACCCATTATATTTATTTTTTAATTTAATTGTTAAAAATATAATTTCATATTATTAAAATTTATAAAAATATATATTTTAAAATAAAAATAAAAAATTATATTAAAAATTTAACAATAAAAATATATATTTTAAAATAAAAATAAAAAATATATTAAAAATTTAATATTATTTTTTACATTTTAAAGATAAATTATTTCACACAACCAAATAAAATAATATGATTTCCTATTAAAAGAAATACTAAACTATATGTTTTATATTTATAAATATGTTTTATATTTTACTTTAAAAATAGTAACGGATAAACCAATTCAATTTTAATGGAGGTTAATCATCATCATTATCATAAATTTTGTTTTAAATATTAAATTTTATTTTATTAACTATATATAATACTAAATTTTCCTTTTATTAAATAAAAAATCATGTATAATATAACATTTTTTTTATTTTATAATTAATAATGTATAATATAACAATTGTTTTATTTTATAATTATGTATAATGTATAATATAACAATGTGATTTTATTTTTTTAACTACATATAATATAATGGTATAATAATAACTATAGTTTTGTTTTATCATATATAAATTTTATCTAATAATTTTAACTTTATTAATCTACAAACTACATAGATCACTACTATATCATAGATCTTGAACTATATCATAGATATTGATTGTCGATATTGTCACAAACTACATAGATCATCATTATATCAATATTGATTGTAGATGTTGTCACAAACTACACATATCATCACTATATTATCTCTTGATTGTAGAGGTTGTGACAAACTACATAGATAACCAGTATGTGATTCATATTTTATAGATTACAATCTATTTTAGTGGACAATCTATCATAAACATTTATTTGGGTCTGTTGTCCTAAACTAAATGAGTTGGCACTCCATGATCCATGTGATGGTCATAAATAGAATATTAATATCTTAAATTGAATGGTCAAAAAATTGATTCATTTTCTTGTATTATATATATATATATATATATATATATATATATATATATATATATATATATATATATATATATCTTAAAGTAGATATTGAAATATTTTATTTATGGTTGGCATTGAAATATTTTTTGTATCATTAATGTTTTTTAAATGTCATATATAGACTTCATGTGATTCATGCGAGTACAAAAAAATTTGCACATCTTACTGAGATAGCATTATCAAGAGAGCCTTCTGACAAAATCACAACCACCACCACAATTGTGCAAGTTTCTTATGCAAGTTTCATAATCAATCACTATCTAATCAATTAAATATCTCAACCACAACCATGCAAAGTTCTTATGCTTTTAATTTTTCTTTTCATAGTCCATTTCATCTTTTAGAAACTTCATTGTAACCATGAAAAATCTAACTAAGTCACAAGTTATTGGTATACTTTTATATTATAATGATAGTCACTTGATTTGACTTGAAACCTATTTTAATTTAGGCTAACAAATTATAAATTTTCCATAATTTTAAAAAATATTATTCCAATAAATAATCTTTATAATAATAATAATAATAAATTACTAAATAAAATATGTAAACATTGTAACACAAATACACTATGTGAGATGTTATGTTATTAACATCATATGTTTTAACTTAAAGCAAATCACTCTAACAAATTACACATTTCCAGTGATTAAAATCATTATTTCAATAAATAACCATTATAATAAACAAAAATAAAAACATAACCATCTTAATAAAAAAAAATCAAAACATGTAAATCATATCAGAAATGTATTAAGTGGTCCATTTTATGTTATTAAAATTATATTATTATATTATATAAAGCAGTTAGGTTAAAAAATGGGTTTGAATCCTGCCAGATTTTCAAGGATAGTTTGAGTTTAACATAAATCAAAGTTTCATGCATTTCAGAACTCTATTCCAGAGTTTTAGCTCATTTTAAACCAATCCAAATACTTAAAAAATTTATCAAATTTCTGAATTGACCAAAAATTTTAAAACTAATAACTTTAAAACCTAAAAATAAAAAATAAAAATATCTCCTATGAAAATTGGTCCCTTCATGAAAGTAACTCTGAAGGGAGATTGTTCTCATTCCATTATACAAATCAAACATGTAAATGATGTCAGAAATGCACTACGTAGTCGATGTTATGTTATGAAAATCGCATTATTATCAGAAAAAATAAAATATTTTAGAGTATCGATATCTCGAATTGAAGTACAATTAAATGTCAAAACCATGCAAGTTCATCAGGATTTATTTTTTTTCGTAGTCAATGGCAGAACCCATTCCACGCCTTCTAGAAAGCCCTTTGGGAAGACCCCATAAAATCAACGGGGTCACGAAAATGAATAAATTAATGCTATAACTCAACTTTGCAACGCCTTATGAACATAGGAGCAGCTCCCCTCACCAAATTAGAAAAGATCCAGAAGTGGAGAGCGTTGAGCTCATGCCCTGTTCTGCGACGGCGATGAAGATGAAAATATTCATCAGCTGCATGATACTTCTCGTCAGCGTATGGGCGCGTCTGCACCTCTTAGTAGCTCAGTACAGTGGTACTGCTTTTCCCGTTTGGGATGTTTGTGGGAATAGCACATACAGAAACGGTAGCGCTTTCCAGCGCAATCTAAACCAGGTTTTGAGATCATTGGTGGAGAACGCTTCTGCGAGCGGATTCAATACTCGTGTTGAGGGGCAAAACAAGAATGGTACTGTTTATGGGCTTGTCCAGTGCAGGGGAGATTTAAATTCCACCGATTGCAAAGGGTGGGCATCTGAGGCCAAAAAAACCCTTCTTCAGAGCTGCCACAGCACTTCTGGATTCATTCAAGTAGACAGCTGCTTCTTACGTTACGACAATCATAATTTTTATAACGATTATAATGAAAGTAGCCAGTTTATGAAATTTTGCAATAATATTGCAAGCGCTGACCAGTTCGGAAATACAACCGAGGAAGTACTCTCAAAACTTATCGAAAAAACTGTGCAGAGTCACACACTTTTTGCTACAGATAAATCTGAAAGAAATGATCCGGATCTGAAAGCAATCTACAGCTTAGCCCAGTGTTGGAATCTGTCCCAAACAAACTGCCGGTCGTGCTTAGCTGACGGTCAGTCGAAGATATCCAACGCGGGATGCGAAACTGGAGCTATCGGAGCTCGCTACTTAAGTACGAACTGCATTTTGCGTTACGAGAATTATAGCTTTTTCAATACTTCCGTCATCCCGTCGCCGCCCCCGCCACCGTCAGGGAAAAGTCATCCGGTATCCGGTATCTTATTTCACAAGTTGTTTACAATGATGAGGGATATAGTGGTTTTGTTCATTTCCTGAAATAAAACATAGCCGATTTACTAAAGCTTCATGTGCAAATTTGCAGGAGGAAAAAGATCCAAGGTGGTTGGGATAACTCTGGGCGTACTAGCCGCTACGCTTGGATTAATTGCAGCCATAGTCATTCGGAAGTGGTATCTTTGCAATCGTCGAAGACATCGGGAACGCATTTCTCGAACCACAGGTCCTGAAATTGCTAAGTCTTTACTGTGCGCCTGACAAACTTGTGTCTTGTGAACTGTTCATCTATTTCTTTACCGCAAAATAAATAGACGCCATGTAAATGTTTTCGCAGGTGATGGAGGAGAAATTAATTTATCGCCTAGTATAGCTAATCCCGAACTTATACTCCAGTACGACATACTGAGAGAGGTTACGTCTAATTTTAATGAAGAAAACAAGCTTGGAGAAGGAGGTTTTGGATCCGTCTTCAAAGTTAGCGCTTAATATCATTGCTTTCCGTCTAATTATAAATTTGGAACCTTCAGCTTTTTCCCTGAAGAATAGAAATAATTTTGGAGTTTATTGTCCTGCTGTAGGGGGTTCTACCTGATGCAAGAGAGGTTGCAATTAAACGGCTGAAAATAGATTCAAGGCAAGGAGACACTGAATTTCTGAATGAAGCAAATCTCATCAGTCGTGTTCAGCACAGGAATCTAGTGAAATTACTTGGTTGCTCCGTTAAAAGCTCGGAAAGGCTACTAGTTTACGAATACCTCCAGAACAGCAGTCTCGACAAGATTCTATTCGGTAGCTTCTCTCTCTTTAGCTACTTACTAGCTTCATGGATCCTCGATTTGTACGAGTTTTTGAATGTGGCTTGCCAATGTTTTTACTTCCTTTCATGCAATAATTGCAGATGGAACAAAATGCCGTTTACTTGACTGGAGAGATAGGTATGAAATCATACTTGGAACTGCACGTGGGCTGGCCTACCTTCACGAGGAATCTCAGGTTCGGATCATCCATAGAGATATTAAAGCCAGCAATATTTTACTTGATAACAAATACAGACCTAAAATAGCAGACTTTGGTTTAGCCAAACTCTTTGGAGAAGATCAGAGCCACGTTACCACTAGAATTGCAGGAACTCGGTAAGAAGTCTCTTTCCATTTCAATCTCTTGATGTCCCCAACTTTATTTAATAAAATTCACATATTGAGAAAGCATCATATAATTTTAAGAGGGTTAAGATATGTAGATTTCATTGTAGAGGACATTGTGCAGTGGTTACATGGCGCCTGAGTACGCCTTACACGGACAGCTGACAGAGAAAGCAGATGTATTCAGTTTTGGAGTGCTTGTTCTTGAGATTATCAGCGGAAGAAAGAATCAGAGTTTGCCTCAACACATGGAGTTTCTCCTGGAAGCAGTATGGTTGATGTGGATCTCAATTTTAAAGTTAAAAGTAGAAATTTTCTAAAACGCCCATAGAATTACGATTCTTGGTAACTAATGCTTTATGTTTTGTTCAATTACCAGACATGGAGACTGTATAACGGAGAGAAAGCATTAGAAGTTATGGATCCCACATTGGAGGGCAGTTATTCGTCTGAGGAAGCGCTTAGAGTGATTAAAATTGGTCTTCTGTGCACTCAAGGAGGTGCAGCGTTGCGGCCTTCAATGTCCCGCGTGGTATCCATGCTGACCAGTGAGCGAGAACATCTTTCTTCGCCGACAAGGCCTGTTTTCATAGATGTGGCCACACCTCACCCACCTCAACGTCTTACTAGCAGTACGGCAACTTCTTCTACTGCACATTCTGATATCCATTCTGCAGCTGCCGATCCCTCATCAGGCACCCTGAAGCCGAGGTGAAAATCAGCCAAAGTTTTATTAATTATTGATAATTAATAAATAAAAACTTAAGTCTACTACATCCATCATGCATCTGAATCTTGAACGAAATTTTACATATTACTCCAAAATTATATTATTTTGGTTTATTATTATATAGCATTATTTCTCTCCATTTATTACACGAAGATTACTTTTTCACAATAAAATATTATTTTGGTTTATTATTATATAGCATTATTTCTCTCCATTTATTACACTGCTCACGCTACGCTATAATGTGTCACTAGTTGTGTCACAATAAAGCGAGTCAAGCTCTGTATTTACTTTGAGATTGACTACTTATTCATCTTACCATCCATAAGATGAAAGATTGTTTACACATTAAATTTGTTTATTTTTTTTATAACGTGTATGTAGTTACATAAAATGTCTGTATTGTTTATTTATTTAAATTCTTTTTGTATATGCTTTTTTGGACAAGAAAGTTCAATTTTGATCTTGCAAATTTTTGTATGAAATGAATAACTGATAAGATATATAAGGTAGTATAGCCATAACATAAGCTGATAAGCTGATGTTATGTGATAAGCTGATGTTATGTGATGTAGTTTATATTTTTATATAGACTTTAATGTATTAATAGAAAGTTTCTTTTGATTCAATAATGAATAACAATGAAATTGTTTTTTTTACTAAAAAAATTACATGAAATATATATATTATTTATTGATTTAAATTTGTTAATAATACTTTTATCTTAGAAATACATGCAAATGGATCACATATTGTTTATTGATTTAAATTTGTTGATAATGTTTTTATTTTAAAAATATATAAAAATAGATTTAACTTTAAGATATATTTTTATTATTAAAATTGAAAATGTCATTAACTTTTTATGTATTTTCATTATTAAAATTGCCAATGCCATTAACTCTTTATCCTCTTTAATGTTATTTTTCTTCATTCATATTTTTATTTGCAAATAAGAGTTTCTATGCAGAATTACTAAATATTAAAAGAAGTCTATGTGCAGAATTATTAAATATTAAATATAGTTGTACAAATCAAAATGAAATATTTTAGGACTTTTATCTCAAAACTCAGAACTATGTCAATGATAACTTTGAATGGATTTATAAAAGAAACTTAATGATTATATGTGCATTAGGTAATTTAGCATCAAGTAATCTTATGTAACATATTAATGAAATAAGTCTCCGAGGTGTAGGACAGTCGGTGACGGAGTGTGTTGTTAAGCCACTCCGTGATGTTAAAGTCACCGGTTCGAAACCTGCGGGGACAAAAAATCCAACCATGTTAAGGGTTGGTGTGGCTCAGGCCGGGTGCCATCCCCGGGTGATTTTGACGACTTAGATGCCCCTGAGTCGCGGTTTCTCAAGCCACAGGTTAATCGCAGGTCCTGCACAAATTAACAAACAAAAAAAAAACATATTAATGAAATATTTTAGGACTTTTATCTCAAAACTCAAAACTATGTCAATGATAATTTTGAATGGATTTTTAAAAGAAACTTAATGATTTTATGTGCATTAGGTAATTTAAGTGGTTACATCAAGTAATTTTAGGCAATATATTGATTTTATGTTGTTCATGTAACATATTGATATTGTCCCCGGATGGGGTGACAGCGCGGCAAAAACGACCACGTGGCTCCGAGGCGGGACAGGGAGGCACAGTCCCCACCGGCTCACGTCAATCTCATAGTTAATACGCCATGAATCCACCCAGGCGCATTCAAATGTGGAGGGTGTTCGCGCAACGCGAAGGTACCAGCTCCCAGGTTCGACGTTCAGTGCGTTTAATGCTTGCAGTCATGGCGGTGTATATCGAAACCACCACCT
>JASDQU010101579.1:50088-66732 GCA_032191745.1 Picea mariana | reverse complement strand
GAGAGGGGGGGATAGAGAGAGGGAATAAGAGAGAGTGAGAGGGGTATAATGGGGGAAGAGATGGAGCGGAAGGGGAAGGGGAAGAGAGATAAAGTGAGGGAGGGGGGAAGCAGGGAAAGAGTGAGAGAGGGGCAGGGAGGAAGAGAGGGAGAGACGAGGGGGGGCGAGTGAAGGTGCGATCGAGAGAGGATGGAAGGGAGAGAGAGAAAGATATGGAGAGAGAGGAATGAAGTTGGAGAGAAAGGGGAAGAGAGAAGGAGGGGAGAGATAGGGGAAGAGAGGAGAGAGAGAGAGAGAGGGAGAGAGGGGTATATCAGAAGAGGGAGAGAGATAGAGAGAGGTAAAGAGTGGGAGAGAGAAGGGCGGTAGATGGAGGAGGAGACTGGTAGAGATTGAGAGAGATAGGTAAAGAGAGAGAATGGAGGTAGAGAGAGTAGGAGAGAAGTAGAGAGAGAGAGGGGGGGGGGATGAGTAGGGTAGAGAATGTCTGTTACAGATAGCATAATTCTTCATATTAGAGATGTTAAGACTTATAGTGAAACCTGGAAAGTACTTAAAGATGTGTATCAAACTAATAATACAAATCACATTATTTTTCTAAAGAGTAAATTGCTAAGTATTAAAATGGATATAAATGAGTCTGTTAGTACTTTTCTTGGGAGAATTAAAGACATGAAAGATAAATTGGGAGATATAGGAGAAAAAGTGTCAAACACCGATCTTATCACAATTGCCCTAAATGGAATGCTAGAGGACTATAAAATGTTTATAACAGGCCTTCCAGCGAGGGAGAAAGCTCCTACTTTTGAGGAACTGACAAGTATATTGTTGCAAGAGGAAGAGAGGTGTGTGAACTTGACGCCTCGAAATTCAGACATAGCACTATGGACAAAGAAGAGATTCCCTAAAGGGAAGCCATGAGAAGGAGGCAGAGGAGGAAGTCCTTTTCAAAGGAAGTCATTTCCAAAGCCAAATCAAGGTATGACATCGAATAGTAATGAACCTAAGTGCCTCTATTGTGGTAGGATTGGGCATCTTTCCAGAGAATGTTATAAGAAGAAAAATGATGATTAGTCTAGGCATAAAAATAGAAAACGTTCAAGACACTTTGTAGAAGAAAACCCGAATATTGATTCAAAATATCTCAAATTGTTTGTGTCTAATGTTGCATTGTCTGCTGAAACTGATGATGTTGATGCATGGTTTGTTGATTCTGGAGATTCAATTCACATGACATCTAACAAGAATTGGTACATAAACTTTAAAGAAACAGATAATGGTGCCCATATTTATCTTGGAGATGATCGTTCTTATCAGATCAATGGATATCGAGATATTCTAGTAACACTTCTGAATGGTATTGTCAGACACATTCACAATTTTGTGTATGTCCCTAGGATAAATAAAAATTTCATTTATGTGTCCACAATTACATATCAGAATTTGAAGGTTGAATTCTTCAAGATACATTGTATAGTGAAGGACTTGCAGGATCATTATAAAAAAATTTCCTCGGGAGTCAGACTTGGAGTTCTGTACAAACTTGATGTCACCAACAAGAATCATCAAGCATTGAATTCTACAACTATGCCTACATAAACTCTTTGGCACCAAAAGGTATGGTCACATTAATTATCATGATTTGTTGTTATTACAAAAACAAAGTATGGTTGAAGGACTCCCAATGTTGAAGAATGAGTATGCTTCTTTTGAAGGTTGTGCATTAGGAAAGATGCACAGAGATGAATGCGCTTCTAATCTTGATAGGAGAAAAAAATATCTATTAGAACTTGTGCACACTGATGTTTGTGGACCAATGCAAAAAAGGTCGCTAGGAGGTGCTTATAAATTTTTGTTATTTATTGATGACTGCACAAGATACACATGGGTTTATTTCCTTAGGAAAAACAGTGATGTTTTTTAATACTTCAATGAATTTAAAACATGGTGAAGCGACAAACAGGAAAACCCATCAAAATCGTCTGCTCAGATCAAGGGGGAGAGTACAGATTGGGGAAATTCATCAAGTATTTCAAAGATCATGGAATAGTACAACAATTTATAGTACCCCACACTCCACAGCTAAACGGAGTTTCAAAAAGGAAAAACAGAACTCTGGTGGAGTGTGCACGAAGTATGATGAAAGGTAAGAATCTCTCAAATTCTTTTTGGGTTGAGGACATTCACACTATTGTTTATTTAAAGAATAGAAGTCCAACAAGGTTTCTTGATCATAAAACTCCTTTCGAAGCCTTATATGATTCTAAACCAGCGGTTAATAATTTGAGGATATTTGGGTGTAAGGATTTTTCACACATTCCAAAGGAGAACATGAAGAAGCTTGATGCTAAAGCTATGAAATGTATTTTTATAAGGTACTATTCATAATTTAAAGCATATAAATTGTTTGATCAATCTACTCACAAAGTGTTTGCAAGTAGAGATGTAATTTTCCATGAACATGTAGAAGGAAACAATGAAGACAATAGTCATGGAGGATGGCATGTACTTCTTGAAGATGATGAGGACAAAGAAGAGAAGCAATAGAAGGAAAAGGAAAAGGCACCCAGTGACATGGATACATCCACCAGTGAAGAAGAATCTTCACAAAACAAAGAAGTAGTCACCGACCAATTGACAAGATCTTCATGACAGGTTCATCCACCCGAAAAGTATAAATATTATTCCACGATGAGTAATATTTCAAATGGCATAAAACCCATGAGTTTTAATGAAGCTAATGAACATGAAGAGTGGAGAAAAGAAATGGAGGAAGAATATTACTCTATAATGAAAAACAAAACTTGGGAATTGATTGAATTTCCTAAAGATAAAAATCCCATAGGATGTAAATGGATATACAAACCTAAATTCAAAGAAGATGGTAGTATGTATAAATATAAAGAAAGATTGGTGGAAAAGGGTATTCATAGAAATAGGGCATTGATTATGAAGAAACATTTGCAGCAGTAGATAAATTAAACACTATAAGAATGTTAATTACACTAGCTACAAAATACCATTGGAAGCTTCACCAATTAGATGTAAAGTTTGCTTATCTGAATGGTGAGTTAAAGGAGGATGTTTACCTTACTCAACCAAGGGGGTTTGTGAAAAGTGGTCAGGAACATTTAGTATGTAAATTAAAAAAAAACATTGTATGGACTGAAATAAGCACCTAGGTCATGGTATGAGAAGATAGATTCCTTATTTCTTCAGTAGGATTTTATGAGGATAAAAAGTGATCCAAATATGTATACCAAGTTTGATGAAAAGGGGCATGTTGTATTGATTTCCTTATATGTGGATGATTTAATTATTACATGAAATTAAGAAAAAATGATTAGTGGAATTAAGAAGCAGATGTCACAAGTATTTGAAATGAAAGATCTTGGTGAGTTACATTACTTCCTAGGTCTTGAAGTATGGAGAAATGTTCGTCAAACCTTTGTGTCTCAAGGTAAATATGTCAGATAAGTACTTAAGAAGTTTAAAATGGATTGGTGTAAAGTTTCTTATGTTCCAATGCAGCAGAAGATGAAACTTTACTGTGACTATGGTTTGAAGGAGGTAAATGATATAATGTAGAGACAGATGGTGGGAAGCTTGAATTATCTCACTACAACCAGACCTGACATAACATACTCTATTAGTGTGTTAAGTTAGTTTATGGATAAACCTCTAGAAATCCATTGGAATGCAACAAAAGGGGTACTTAGGCATCTCAAATGCACAATTGATTATGATATTAAATATATTGATTCATTCGATGTTGAGTTGACAGGTTACCCATATTCTTACTGGGTTGGCAATGCGGATGATCGGAGATCTACTACAGGTTATTCCTTTGGCATTGGACCTGGGATTATTTCATGGAGCAGTAAGAAGCAACCTATTGTATCTTTTTCATTCATTGAGGCAGAATATAAAGCATTGTGTGCAACAACTTATGAAGTTATTTGGTTGAGAAGGCTACTTCAAGATGTTGGAGAAGAACAAAGGGAAGCTACGATAATCAAATGTGATAACGATAGCTCAATCAAATTAGCAAATAATCCAGTTTATCATTCAAGGACAAAGCATGTTTATACTCAGTTCCATTTTGTTTGAGAAAAGATGCAGTCTAATGACATTGCTTTAATGTATTGCAATACTAGTGAAAATGTTGTTGATATTTTCACTAAGCCTCTTGGGAAGATCAAATTTGAACTGTTTAGAGAGATGTTAGGTGTGGATGTCAATCCTTTCTCCATTAAAGGGGAGACTTAGAAATAATGGAGATTAGTTGTAGTGATTAGTTGAGGTTGGATCCACCCATTTTAAACCGTTTCAAACCATATGTCATCATATATATATATTGTACTTATTATTGATTAATTGAACGAAGTGTGGCTTTTCTTCCCTGGCCTCTAAGTGTTGTCTTGCCTGAGGATTTGGTTTTCATCCTCTCTTTTCTTAAGTGAATTCTCATGATATGAATCACATAGCATCATCTGGAGGGCGCTTAACTATGGATTTTTCCCCACAATCAAACCCACTTAGCTTTCTACCCCATTTGCAAAACCTTAGCAAGTATTGTGCCTTATGAACTATCCACTTAGAGCTTCCTTCACTCTTATTATTTAAGTATAGAGGGGTTTCCCAAGATGTGACGTCCCTCAGCCCTAGTCCCCCAGCATCATTAGGGAATATGGCTCTCTTCCAGGGTGGCTAACCTTGAGATATTGCAGTCGATGTTACACATTATTTTTTTCACCTCAGTGATCAACAGATGAAATGTGTTCATGTTCCCTGAAAATATTAAAAGAGACTTTCTTCATGGGAGAAGTGGTTTGCTTTCCTCTTTCAAAAACCATATCAAGGACGGTCGGTGTACCCTGCTATATGCATGGGGTGAGAAGATTCCTGATCGTTGCACTTTGCCCCAAACCTGGACTATGACATTGTCTCATTCTTCTTGTGCATAGGGTGCGACGATGCTCAAAGCAAAGGAAAAGTCAAATTTCACGAATGTTCTAGAAGGGAAACTTCTAAAAGATGAGATGGCCTCCGATCAGTTTGGATCTTACTCACTTCTCTGATTTAGTGGGATCATACTAATCTCCTCATCCATCTCTCTTTCACAATATATAAATAGGTATCTCTCATGGAAAAGGCTAAGGTTGAATAGGCTAAGATTTTCATGGAGATTTATACTTCAGATTATGCTTGAGAGCTTTGCTTTAGTTCTTCAAGTCATATTGTGGATCTTCGTCATTCAAGGAATTGGAGCAAAGGTGTGTGTTTGTTGAAGCAAAGAGCCATTGAAAGGGAACCTTGCAACATCAAGGCATAGGTTGTATTCTCCACTTTCCATTTCATTTAATATAGAAATAAGTTTATTCCCTATAAAATTATCTCATCTTCTATCGTATAATTTATTGATCATATACATAGACTTCATTAGAATATATATATCTTTGTTTTCCCTCTTGGCTGGTTTGTGATTCTTAGATAGGATTGCTATTCTGCAAAACCAGGGAAGGAGATACAAGGATGACACTAGCGAGAATCAAGCATTGTTTAAAAGGTATGTCACTTGTACCTCACTAAACTAGTTTATATAACATTGAAGTTTAAGGTGAAGTATGTATTATGTTTTGTTTTGTTCTTGTTTCTTGTGGAAGTTAGGGAGATCTGTTTGTGTCCGCACTTACTGATTAGTCCGATAAAAAAATTGGCGACCATACTGGGGAACGACTTTCTTTTGGGTTTTTTTTTGCCTCTTATTTTCTTTTAGCCTACCTTCGTTTGGTTAAATTCATTCTCTAATTCTATGGATGATCCATATTGTCTCTCTGGGCCTGAAAGTTCAATGAGAATTTTTGTCTTTCTTCCCATTTTCCTTTAGTTTGACAGATCGTCGCACTGTACTCTATAGACAACTCGTGATGATCCTCTAACGTTGCACTTTATTGGTGCAGACCAGTGCAGTGACGTTGCACTTTACCTTATTGGAAGCATGTGACGACCCGAGATCATCGCACTGTGCCCCACTACAACCTGTGATGATTCCTGTAGGAATTGTTGAAGTAAGTCATTTTTTCTTTTTTCTACCCAGTTTTGCCTCAACTGCTTGGGATGAACTTCTGACACTAGTGAATGATTGATTTATAAGTTTGAAGCTTGCATTTGAATGATTTTCAGAAATTGAAAGTTTTCTTTGTAACTTTTGCAAGTTTTGCTTTTGGTTTTTGTCGCAAGGGCATAATCTCTAGATCTTGGTCCTAAGTGCTTGTTTGAAAAAGAATCCTTGATTTATTTAGAGTTCTATATTGTTTTTACTTTCTGGATTGTTAATTGATTGAGAGACAACTTTTTTTTTGTATTTGACAAAAGGTTTTCTTATCTTTTCATTTTTGTCTACGTTATAGGTTTGATTTGGAAATAGTGTTGAGAATGTGCTAATTTTCTTGGATTACGCATTCTTTTCTTCAATACATATCTGATTCGATTTGAGAAAGAAAGAACTAAAGTCATTCTTATTTTTAGTAGTCTTTAACAAGAAAATTGTTGCATTCAAAATATTGGTTAAAAGAGAAAAATTGGAAAATTGTGTGGTTTTTTATTATTTGGAATCTTTTTCATTCAACATTTGAGAAATTGTGTTTCATAGCTTTTGTATTTCAAAACGAGACACCTTCTCCCTACTGTAATTAGAGTTCATCGAATTAAAATATTGTGTATAATCTCTTATTTCATTTTATTGGGTCAAGGTCACATGCATCATCAGTTTCATTTCTGTTTCCCTTCTAAGTAAGAAACAACCATTTAAATACAACGAAATTTTAAAATTTATTAGCAGCTTTCATTTTTTCGAAATTATCTACACCAACATTAGCTAGGATAACACTTTGGAATAGGTTGTAAGGCACACTCTCCAAAGCATCAAAACACACAATAGTATCTTGTGATAGGGAGAGTTCAAATCCACTTGCTACATTTTGTCCTGGGAAGCCCTTCTAAGAAAATGGTCAATCATGAGGTCGCATTAGGACTAGCAGAGTTACTCACCCTAATTTGTTCGTCTTAGTTTAGAGAATGTGCATATTATTGGGGGTCACTTGAGAAGAAAATCCTGTGGGGGCCTTTTCGAGTTGATTTCGGGCTTAGATACCCTGCCTTTTCATGTGGATCAGACTATCGACTATTTCCCCAGGTATCATTGTCGTAATCGGTAACCTTAGTAGCCTATATCTTTAGGGTCTTTACATGAGGTGATTGTGGAGCGACAAGTCTTCACGGTACCTGGAATTGACGTTGACTAAACTCACTCGGGCTCCTTGGAGGGTATACCCACGATTATATGTGGGAGATTTCACCAGGGTGTAAGTCCGTTAAGCAGGTCGTCAACGTAAAATTTCCACTCACTTTATCCCAACCCCTTCTTTTTTTGATTTTGCGATGTTTGATTTCATCACCAACTAGTGACTTTGAAATAAGAAGGTTTGTTTTCTTGTTTGATTTATAGATTTTATTAGTGAGTGTTGTTTGTTTCTCTAGTTGGCCATAGATTTGTTTCGTTCTTTATTTAGTGTAGCCAACATCGGCCCTCTTCATTCACGTACGATTGAAGGGATACCTCCAAAAGGTTACATTCATTTGCTTCCTAACTCACCAGAGGCTTCTCCTGAAGGAGCAGTCAATAACGACATAGCCTCTGATATTGGAAGTTATACTCCCTTGGAGGAGTCAATACTTCTCGTAAATCCATTATTAAGTGTTGTACAAGATCCACATTTTCTCCAGATAAATTCATTGTGAGACATTGTTTTTTATGAGTATATTGAAATACCTACTGGAAATCACACAGAGTCTAGTGTAGACGGTCCATTTTTTCAAAGTGAGTCGTTTAGAAATCCCATTCACGCTGCTGAAAATTTTGATCCAGGCTCTCTTGGTCCTAGTCATACTCTTTGGAGAAATTCTTCGGGACAAGATATTTTTTGATAAACTAGGAATGAGCCATTTACTCTCGAGAACTCCTAATCAACCCATGGCATCACAAACACATGTGACTTCCACTACTTATACCATACCTTTAGATCCTTTTACTGGCATAACCAGTAATGTCGTCACATTTTCAGAACAATTGTTGGTTGGTTCTCACTTGATTCCCCCCCTCCAGATCACTAGCTCTACCATGGTCCCACAAGCTACGCTTGTTTCTGCCGGAAATGTGGTTATCACTCAAGCTCCTATTGGAACATCGCTTATGATTAGATCAAATTTGTCACTTCCTCCTAAGTATAATTCTTTAAATACTTCCATTGCTAATCCTTCCTAGAATCCATCCAGAGGGCCTAAACTTTTTGTTCCTCCTGGGTATAATGTTGCTATTCATTTTGTTCCTACGCCTGCCCAGGTTCTCTCTGGACGGCCTTACATTCCTCCTCCACCTTCACCTGGAGGATCTAATCATCTTGGCCCTAGTAGCTCTAATCAATTTGGAGGCACAAGTCGTATTGTCACTTTTGGTTTTCAAATTCCTGTTGGAGGGCAACCTCAAGTTGGAGGCCATAACCCAGTTTATGGACAAAATATACCTGCGTTAAAATCTCAACCTTGGAATGTTCCTTTCCAAGGTAATCAACAACCGTCTGGGGGGAAACATCTTCAAGTTAATTTTTTTGTACCCCCTAGTCTCGAGAAATCGTATCCAGGTTCTGTGAATCTAAGTTGGGGTCAAAATTTTCAGTATAATGTTCCTTTTCAAGGAAGCTTGCCTAATCAACCAACTCTTGTTGGTTATTCGACTCAAAATCCTCCACCACTGAATTTTACAGGACTTGCTAACTATCTACAGACTTCTTATGGTCCTACTGGTATACCTACGTGAATTCCTCCATAAAAATACCATTTTCCTCAAGTGAATAGACAATTGACCTTTCTTGCTACTTTGGATTTACCTAATTTATCTAGGATTTTGAATGATCCTATTTTATATTCTCCTTATTGGCCTGTCATACTGGCCAAATTACCATCAGATATTCCTAAGTTTGATGGTCGATCGGGAGAAGACCCAAATAATCACGTCATGACATTCCATCTTTGGTGTTCATCCAACTCATTGATGGATGACTCTACGAGATTACGTATTTTCCAACGAACTCTTATGGGTTCAGCATCCAAGTGGTATATTGAGTTACCACGAGGGTTCTTTAATGAATTCAATACCTTAGCCATGGCATTCTTAACACATTACCAATTACCAATACGATATAAGACATGAACTGAAATTTTGAGTTCATTTAAACAATCCTCTTCTACTCACATTTTCGATCATATTCATGAGTGGAGGAGGAGAAGACGCTTAATCAATGTTCCCCTTCTTGATCAACTATTGGTGGAGTGGTTTACCAAATTTCTCATTGGTCCTATAGCCCGTGATTTTTCCATGGGTGGTGTCGTCAATGAAGAGAAAGGGATTAGTCATGATCAATATATGGATCTAGTTTATTCACAAACATGCACACTATATGACTTAATCTCTTATGCTCCTCATCCATCTACGAATCCTACCCCAACACCTCCAGTAGCGGCTCATGCTATTGATGGTGTGATTGGCACTTTTCATGTTGAGACTCAATCTAAACAAGCCAGTCATGCCAATCCCAAGTCTACTACTTCTAATGTACAAAATACTCCTAATACAACTCCTTCCCCTATTAAAACCTATCAAGTCAATTCGTTTCAATATACACCTACGGGTAAAAATAAAAATAAAAAGAAAGGGAAGGGTAGGAATAAGGAGGACAAAAATAATAATCAACCATCTCAAAAACCCAAAACACAGCCCATTGATGACAAAGACAAGCGTAAACCTCATTATCATTTCCTTATCTGTGGTGAGGATCATTATACGAAAGATTTTCCATGGCGTGTTGAGGTTACTAAGTTCCTGTAAGGGATTGGAACACCTCCTACACCCGCCATCTTGTCACAACTATTTCCTTCTCAGCAGCAAACCCAATTGGTCATTCATGACCAACCCTCTCCCTCTACCACATCTTATGTACTTATGTGTACTGGCAACTCCAAGAAAAATGAAGTTGCAGTCGCAACTCGAGCCAAATATTATTCTCCTTCGAAAGAGAAAGTTGATGATTCACCACCTCCATTGGTTCAACCTCCTCCACCAAAATCACCTCTAAATGGTCCTCTTCATCTTGAATGACCAAGCCTAGATACAATTCTTCATCCTCCTCCTAAAGGTGTTGTTCGAAAGTCCTCGTTTAATCCTCATGCACGTGCTGCCCAAAACAACAATATTGTAGAAGACCTTGCGCAAGCACCCTCTGCAATGATCATCCTAGCCCCAAACATCCCCCCTATCTTCGCCAAATGGTGAAAATGAATGGATCACTCCACCTTAAGCCACCACCATAATAGAGGGTAGGTAAGTAGTTCCAACAAGATTTTAGGGGGCTTGGAAGTAACCAACCTGACCAACCTTAAGGGGAAGGGAAAGGAGAATAACTCCAAGCTAGCCGTTAGGGGTATTGGAGTAACTATCCTTTCCACATCCTTCCTTATACTTAATAGAGGTAAGGGGAAGCACTCTAACTATCCTTTAGGGGCAGGAGAGAGGCACTACCCTTCTTCAAACCTTAAGAGAGGGCAAGGTCAAACAACTCAATCTAGCCAGTTGGGGCATTTGAGTTACCAAAATTTAAGCCTTTAGGTAGGGGAATATGACTGATTCTCCAACACACCTAACGGGGCCTAAGAGCCACTATCATTCCATCCTTATTATCGTCAAGTTCCTCATCGAATATTTTCGTTGACCTAAGTTTTTGGTATGGGGGGAGTTATATTTTATATTATTATACGTTAACACACCTTATTCCAAAATACACCTCACGTATTATACCGATTGACTCAAGTTAGCTAGGAAGAAAGCCAGACGATATAGATAGGGAAGAAAGCATATAAAGAAGAGAGATAGGCGAGATATTTGGGAGCAGGGGAGCAGGAGAAAGAGCAGGGGAGAAGGTGAGCAGTAGAGCAGTTAAGTTGGAGAGCAAGGGAGCAGGAGAGCGGGCTTAGCGGCTGTGGGTACTGGGCCCAGTCCTTTTCCAACCCTGAGAAAGAGAAGACATCAAGGTTAGCGGGTTGGTTCATTGCGAGTGTGGGTTTCGGTGCTAGTGTAGGAAGCAACTAACTATACGAACACAAGGCGAAGTCATGTAACATATTCTAATAAGGGATTTGTACATCCTCTAAATCTCACTTCAACTATAATGACTACGATTACGACTACGACAAAGAAGGATAAAGAGAGGTTTGGTAGGAAAATGCGGAGGTGGCGAATACGGAGAATCGATCTATCCTTTCTTTCCCATGAAAGAACAAAGTGTGGCGCTTTCCTTTTCTTCCTACCTAAGAGAAATAAATCCTTCCTTTTATACGATTCAATTCCCTTTCAGTCCAATTAATCAATACCTCATGTGTGAGGTATCATTCCTTTACCAAAGAAATAAAATATCATTAGTTATATTGGTACTTTCCCAAGAGGGAGGATGTCTATTGATCTACGCGAGCCCCCCGAGAATGAAATGCACACTACTTTATTGCTCTCAATTTGACTATCTTTGTTAGCACCTCTACAAGCAAGGAAATAAGCAGATCTATGTTCCTCACTCTATAGAGAATATCGCACAACTAGACTTTCTGGACTAGACCCTGATATATTTTAAATAGTGTGATTGGGTCAATACCGGATTAGGCAAATATCCGTAACTGGCACTTTAAAATAAAGGAAATAAACGTAACTCTTGCTCGTGTATTGGGGGTAATTTATCTAGAGGAAAGAGGTAGGTAGGGATATAACAACAACTCTTTCTATTGGGGTGGGAAATTAATATATCCTCTCTTGATGGAGAGAGTTGTTACGAATGAATGGCCTTCATTGAGTCATCCTTCCTCTCACATTGGTTGAGCTAGTTCCTTCTTCACCCTCATTCTTAGGGAGTAAGCTTTTTCATTTTACCAAAGAATAATCTCAATGAGGAAGATGTAGACTTCAACGAGGTTCCTATTCTAGTGCATGAGCCACTAGCTCTCATGCCAGTGCGACTGAGGAAAATAAAGGAACAAGCCACCAAGCCTCCACCAAGCCCATTTGCGGAGAGAGGACAACCGTCTGGACTATTCTTAAAGATCATGAGCATAAGATAAGTGAGAATACACACCATAACACAAGAATGGTCCAATAGGTTAGAATTCTCACACTAATAAAAACCAAGAGAATTGAGAGAGGACATAATAGTCCCAAGACCAAGAACAACTCTGTCGAAGTCTAAACACACTATATAATTAATAGTCTCTTGATTAACATAGAAAGATAGCTTACAATGCAAAAAATGGAACCTAAAAAGAGAACCCTTTGCTTGAATGCAATAACTCTATCTATAGTTTTAGTTCATGTGTCTTGGCCTTCCAACTCCCTGAATATTGAGCCATTCTCGATGACTCCTAATCCACCCTAGATGACTCTTAAGCTTCTAGTTCTTAACTTATTACGAAATTCGACTTATTTTCACTTTTCCTATTTAAAAAATTGTGAGAATTACTACTTTATGAAATCAATAAATTCCAATATTGCTTAAACAAGTGAGGATTCATTAAACATTATTTACCTAGTGTCATACACTTCAATCACTTGGATTCCCATATTTCACTTTTTCTTGCATGTTTTTAGCGACAGTCAATGGGAGATTATCCTCTGTGAACCTGGCCTTATGTATGGAATATTTACGTAACGACAACTCGCCCTATCCTGGTGAATTCTCAATCAATAAACTGGCCTTTTCTATTGTCTTGGGAAACTGACTGTGTAAGAGAAATGTTATAGCCAACCGTAGGCACTCTATCCAACACATAGTCTTTCTGCTAAGAGGCCACCCCCGAGTTGAGCAATTCTTTCCATAGGAAAGGGAACTCTATAGGCTCTCTGTTAGCTCAGATTACTTCTTGAAATCTCTAGTTTTCCAATAACACAAAGTTCCCTTCGATTATCTATCTCTCAGCATATGAATGTCGGCTTCCTATGCACCTTAAATTTAGGGTTCATCATGCTCACGAACTGTGTCTCTCTTTGCACTCGAAAATGATTGTTTTTTCATGGAAATAATGGAATTAAAATGAATGAATGGTTGTCTAGTATCTAATTCATGGTTCATTTCCTCCTTGGAAAAGAAAAATCACTTCCCAAAATTTACAACTGATTGCCATATTAAATTGGAAGGCCATGCTTCTCTCTTTTCCAAGTTTTCACTCTTCCCATGGTTCATAACAACCTCAATAACCTTCCTAGAATAAATTAATGATTGGGCAACAAAAGTGAAACAAGGTAGATTATGTTCATAGGTTCCAAGGGTGGAACTTTTCATCATTTAATTGGCTTATCAATGGATTTGGTTCCTTTCCCTCCCTAGTGGAAAATCATGCTCCACTTTCATTTTGTTTCCTTGCATAGTCAACCCGATTTACATTATTACATCATGCATATTTACATAGCATTACCGCTATACCATATCACCTAGTACATGGTCCATATCACTATGCCTAGCAAGTCAATAGTGGGGCCTTGACCTTGATCTCCTCACCATGAATCCATCATATTGACATATACTTACATTATATATGTAACAAGGTCAAAACTGGGGTATTACAATGGAACACATAGGACATGGCACGCTAGAATGTGGCTCCAGTATTTGTTAGTCCAAAGGGCATAACATGATATGAAAAAGTCCCCCATGGTGTGGTGAAAATGGTTTTGTATTGATCCTGAAGGTGGATCTAGATCTGGTTATATCTTGAAAATCCAATTTATGAAGGAAATAATTTCATGGCCAGTACACCCGTCAAAATTTGGTCAATGAGCGGTGTGAGGAAGTTGTCTTTGGGACAATATTTGTTGAGATCATGGAAACCAGTGAATACTTGAATGGTTTTCTATTTTTTTTTAATAGCAATGGCATTGGATACCCATGACGTGTATGTGATGGGGTAAATAAATCCATCTTGGTGGACTTTATAAATCTTTGCTTTGATGATTAGAGCCTTTGTGGGATGAATTGGTCATTGTTTCTACTAGATTGGAAGTGCGTAAGGAAAAGTGTCTATGCGATGCTCAAAAATGGCAGGGTTGAGTCCAAGCATCTTCAAATAAGACCAGACAAAGACATCACGTAACTCTTTAAATATATTTGTGTAATCAACAACCTCCTCAGAGGAGAAGGATGCACCAAGGATGATGTGTTCAATGATACCTGGTATAACAGAGATATCCACCTTGATAGTGGGAGAGAGATTACCCATATTACCTTTCTTGAAGGCATCCAGGGCAGGGATAGGATTCTGAAACCAATTAATGTGGTTGGGAGGGAGAAAATTTGTGGTCTTGACTGTACGTTGTCCAGTGTCTGGGGATGATTCAAAATCATTCTGAGGGAGGAAGTAGGAATGATGATTCATGTTGTCCTAAGGATACTCAAGTGTTATCATAGCTTCTAGGATTTTTTCTTCTAAATGGAAGAAGGAACCACTAAAAATATCTAGCAATGTGGAGTCAGATGTAGTGGATGAGGGTACAATGATATCATTGTATGAATCTCCAAAGGTATGTGATGAAGGGATAGAGGATGACTATTCCAAAGAGGAGGACACAATATATGCGGGTTGTGTCCCAGATGGGTGTAAGGGAGAAATCTCCACTGATGGGGAGAGTCTAATGTCCATGCCAAATGTTAATGATAAAATATCATAGTGCATGGACTCAATACACAATGATATGTATAACATGTCCCAGTAGTCACCCTGATCATCATTAGGTGGTGCAAATATGTGCTCGTATGGGAAGATAACCCTATTTTCTAGTGGAATATGGTCTATGTGTACAGAAAGTGGAGGACTTTGTGTGGGTGACGAAGTCTTCCCCCTACTCCGAGAGGGGTTATATGACGAATAGGCATCTTCATATCCAAGGGAAAAATGAGAAATGTTGGGAAATTTGTCTGACTCCTTCGTGGAATAATATAAGAGGTCAAAAAGAGGAATTATAACTACTTCATCAGGAGAAATCATATGAATGGGTGGTGGAAACATGAGGCTGGGGAGATTTTTTCTCTAAGGAGGATACCTCATAAAAGGGGGAGAATGTGCATTCCCTACACGAACAATGTTTTCACGTTGATCTTCAAGTTGATAAAGCTAGGAATAGGCATAAGTGGCATGATATACACTGTGGAAAATGCCACATCGATTATAAGGTATGGGAGTAGGGTAGTGTACCACAACCATATGACATGGTGTCTAGATCGTTGGAGGTAATGCCACGTGAACCCCCATGAGATAGAGGATGCGATGAAGGAGTGATAGGCCCTCCAAAGGAAACATATGAAAATTATGGGGAGCATGGCCATCCAAACTACATCGCAAACATGGCGGTAGGATCCTAAGGGGGTTATATCTTGAGATCCCTTGGATTTCCATTCCTTCTTCTTACTATTAGTTGGATGGGAGGAACCCGAACTAGTGGAAGCGATCAAGAATCCTGGATACTCTGATGGTGCCCAGGGTGTGAAGGAAGGGGGTATTGTAGTATCAAACAATGTACGATCTTGAGGGGATGAGAATGAAGGTGCAGGGATTTCTACCGATGAGGACTCCACTCGAGTTGTAGGTACATCTATTGAAGTTGTATTGGGGACTTGTTCAGATGAAGAAGACTGAGAGTCATTAGATGAAAGGTAATAAATGTAGGTGCAAGAGTCAGAGTTAGTTTATAAAGGTGTAGTTATGTTGATGCTTGGAGAGGAAGCAAGTACTTAAGACCAGTGGATAGCTCCAAGGGCATCTTTATAAAGCGGACGATCTGGGCAAAGATGTGTGTAATGCCCATAAGTACTACAAATAGAATATGGATTATTATTACGTAATGAGGAGTGTCGTGATTTTCCTATAATTCCCCCAGCTAGTGAGGTGAGGACAAGGGGTGCACGAAGTCAATATTGCAATTTGGGTAGGGAACTTATTAGTAGGGTGTCCCAGAACATGGCATAAATCACATGGAGGTGGAGCAACCTTTTTTTTACTTCCCTTAGTCATGGGGTTCCTACCTTTATCCTTTTTGGGGATGTGGGTAGGTGTTGTGATGGGCATGTGCGTGCTCGAAGGAGGGTCTTCATTCCCCGCGAGGATACGATTGCCCCCAGTGGGAGTAGTTAGGGTGGTTGGCACTAGTAATCAGACTGGAGTAGTAAGATTGAAATTAAGGCGAACCATAATTGATTCTATTTCGAGATGTTTAAAAATAGAATGCAGGCCACCCATAGAAGGATATTTGGCATCTATCTCTGTATATGATGGTACAATTTGATATATTTTTATTGATTTGATTTGGGCAGCCTTAAGCAATCCCCAATAGCTATTGATTTCATCAATAGAAGAATATCGTATAAAATGGTATATATCATTATATATGTAATTACGCTTTTACCTTTGCCCGTTGGTCTCTTTCATGTTTTCTATAGTTACCGCGAGTCACTTGAAAAAGAAGGAAGAAACACTTGGTAAATGAAATTCTATGGAGTTATT
>JASDQU010101579.1:0-21871 GCA_032191745.1 Picea mariana | reverse complement strand
TTTTGCTGCATTCCAATGGCTTTCTAGAGGTTTTGTCATAACTTGACTTAACACACTAATAGAGTATGCTATGTCAGGGTTGTATACACTCTATCATTTACCTCCTTTAAACCATTTTAAACTTTTAAAGTATTTTTCTGACTTATTTACCTTGAAACACAAAGATTGGGCCATTTCACCCAATTTTAAGACCTAGGTAGTTATATAACTCATTAGAATCTTTCATTACTATAACATCTACTTTTTAATTCCATTAATCAATTTTACTAATCAATTTTTTCTGAATTTCCTATAATAATTAAATCATCAACTTATAAGGAAAGCAATACATTGACCTTGGTGGGTTGGCCTCTAAAATGGCCCATTTCATGCAAAGCGGTTTCCGAAGGAGAAACGTTGGCCTTGGTGCGTTGGACTTTAAAATGGCCAGCTCCAGTCGACCGAAACATAACCACGTAACATCTATTCCTTTGGTTCTCTGTTGCTGCAGTCATGGCCATCTGAGAATCTCCCTTCCTCCGCCTAATCTGATTATACAGTCGATAACCTTAGTTTGTTGTTATACTGACTCATTGACTGGTTCCGTTGCAGTGCTATATATCAAACGAGGGAACAAATACTACCTCCCTGCAGCACATTGCCAGTCTCCCCTGTTTAGGTTACACACGGTTAACTTTGTTTACGTATGGGACGGCTCACCTGCTCGTTAAATCTGAGCCACGTCCTTTCATAACCCAATGGCTATCAACTATCAATGCATGACTCAGTCACACTTTTACAAAAGCGTAGTTTAAACGATCAACTCAGTCGTACTCTTACAAAATCTAAGGTTTTATTTCATGGTGGTTGTTTTATTTCGTGACGGTTTTTTTGTTATATTTTTTTTATCAATTTTGTTTAAAATTTTAAATTTTTGGATAGAAATGATTGAAGTTATAGGTTTGAATGACTAAGTATGTATAATTTTATGTGAGTTTATTAGACATTAAATTTATTTATATTTTCAAAAATGTAATATAAATAATAAAAAATTTACAATTTTATTAAGATTTTTTTCACCATTTTATTTTATAAAATTGATAGATATCACCTTTTACAAATATTAAATTGAAACTAATTTTAAATATTAAATTGTAACTAATAGTTTATTGGATATATTTTGGGTGGTTGGGAGAAATGATTGTTAATCTTCCCACCAATGTTCAATTCCTTATAAGTAACATGTTATATCCTTAAATGAATTTATTTTGAAATTTTAAATTGAACCACATTAAAAATATATATTAAATTGTAACTAATTTTAAATCAATATTAAATTGAAACTAATTTTAAATATTAAATTGTAACTAATTTTAGAAATATTACCCAAGCAATTTAAAAAAACAAAAAAGAATAGGGATGCAGAGTCCGTCCCAAAAGGAAGTATTATTTTCCTTTAATATATTTTTAGTTAAGTGTTTTGGTTTATATTACAATATTAATTTATTATAGATGTTATTTATAAGGTGGAAAATATTTTTGGATTTCTATATCAAATCAAAAATTGGTTTGTCTAAATATTTTAGTTTTTCAATTTTTTATTGGATTTTTAATGAAAAAAAATTGATGGATTTACCAATTTTTTTTTATTTAAATTGTTTTTTGAATATATAAATGAATTTAGCACCTTAAAATATGTGGGGATACTTGGATTATACAGATTGAACCACTCAAATGTGCACTTCCAACAATTTTTAATCCTATTTCAGGCAAAATTGATCATAAAATATGAGAATAATAAAAAAAAAAGACTATTAAAAATTGTATATGTATTAGGTAATTTAAATGGTTAAATCACTCGAGGAAAACAACATTTACACATTATGGTTGATTTTTGTTAAAATTATGGTGTCTTTCCTATAATGTTTTGATTTTGATGTAATCAATTTTATTATGACAAACTTTATTTAGTTTTAAATATGTCTTTGATGATGTTGGGGACATCCCTAACCCATCAAGTGGGTAGAATAATATATTTCCATGTAATAAAGGTCAATATTAATAAGGCCTAACAATAAGGAGGAACAAGTCAAATGTAAGAAGACCTAATTTAAGCTTTGGCTTCTAGAAAGATTTAGTATAAATAGGAGTAGAGGGTATGAGAAGTTTTATCTAGAAGAATTATTGTAATAGAGCCTTGCTTTGCTGGAGGTTTCCCCCTCAAAGAGACAAGTGAACATTGTTTCCTATCAATAAAGGTATAATTTTGGTGTTGTGGTTCCATATAATTTGTTGTTCTGTTGTTATCTATGTAGTATTTTCGTATTCTCTTGCTATCTCGGTGTTATTTTCTGCATTATTTCTCTTTCCTTCTAATATAATTGACCTGGTACCTTACAAGTGGTATCATAGCACTTTCCTCAACATAAAATTGTGGGTTATTTTTTTTGGGGTAGGGATGTATTCCGACGTCGTAAAGCTATAGAAATATGTCGTTACATACATAAACCTACGGTTGGGGAGTAATACACACAGGAAATACAAGTGGTATCTAAGTGCACATCTCTTGGCCACCCTTGTAACCGTTGTTGGTACCCCTTCGAGTGGTAGTGCATCAAACAACACTTGTATACGAATCAACCTAGATCTCCTAAAGCCTTCTATAGATAAACCGATTGACTGCCTGACTGCTATAGTGTCACCGAGAAAAACACTCGAGAAGATACTCTCTAATACCTGGGTAGACAGGTAGTACAACTAAGGGAACAATCTAGCCTCCTTTGTTGGTGCCTTGAGATATTGGGTTGAGTACTATTATTGGACCTCGCACATATATAAGAGAGCTATAGCATAGGGAAAACCCTTGTATGTAGAACCTTTGAATACCCTAACCCTTGGGAAGGAAACAAAAACAGAATAGATAAGACCTATTGTCATGCAACTCTACCTCCTGCATTCTAGTTGCGAAACTACTACATATTTTTTCTTGTTAAAAATTTGGGCATTTCAACACTGCAATATTCTTTAGCTTGGAATATAAATATGCAGGAGTAAAAAAAAAAAAGTATAGTGGTTCCGCCAACACACTTATTTGGGACTTATCCCATTAGATTCCCCTTTTTTCCATGATCGCAGTCATACCTTATATTTTTAATCCTTTTTTTAGTGGACCCAACCCCTTCCCAGCTTCCCTATTTTGATTCCTATCCCATTATATTCGCTTTATCGCCCTGATAGTCATGGTACCTATCACTTATAAGTCTTTTTATGTGGTCCCACCCACCCATTTTCCCTTACCTGCACTCCCCCTCTCGAAATGGCCAACACTCACAACCAAGACCTGCAAGCTTCCATCAATCAAGCCAAGGAATCCATCTAGCAAGTGACATTTGAGATTGGCTCTACCAATTCTTGCCTTGCAAAATTCTAGACATAACTCCAACACCAATTTGACACCATGGATGCCAACTTCATGAACCAATTTAACACCCTCCAGTCTGATGTCAACCACTTGTTGAACCACACTCCAATTTAACATCTCAAGAAAGGTCACTTTGATATTATTTCTCAACTCCATTCCATTCAAGTGGTTGAGACACCCTCTATGCATCCTGACCTAATCTATCGTCTCCAAACATCAAGTTGTTTTTTCCATTTCTCAGAGACTTCCTCCTTCTTGTGGTGTTCATGATCATTCCATCTCCCTTGTTCTCGACAGTCTTCCTCCCAATGTTCTCCCTTATCGTCATCCATTTTCCCAAAAAAATGAAATTGAGAAAATAGTGCAAGAATTTCTCCAAGCGGGTGTTATCCGCCCCATTACCATCCCTTATTCTTATCCCGTGGTCATGGTACTCAAGAAAGAAGGTAATTGGCGCATGTGTCTTGAATTTCGTGCCCTCAATAAACTCACCATAAAGGACAAGTTTCCCACTCCTATCATTGATGATCTCTTGGATGAGTTGAGTGGTGCTTAGTACTTCACTAAAATTGATCCGCATTCTGGCTACCACCAGATACCTATGCAAGAATCTCACATCCCCAAGACTTCTTTTCAAACTCATGAGGGTCACTATGAGTTCTTGGTCATGCCCTTTGGTTGGTGTAATTCCCCCTCCACCTTCCAAAGCCTCACGAATCATGTATTCCATCCTTTTCTCCATCATTTTGTCTTAGTTTTCTTTGATGATATTCTTATCTATAGTAAAACTTGACAATCCCATCTTTCCCATGTAGATCAAGTTCTCCATCTACTCTCTCAGCACCAACTTTTCCTTAAACACTCTAAATGTTCCTTTGGTGCCTCAGAAGTTGAGTGTCCAGGTGGATTGTAAGAAGATTGAAGTAATGCAGGATTGGCCTTGCCTCAAGAATCTCAAAAGCTTGCAGGGGTTTCTAGGTTTAGAAGGCTATTATCACAAGTTTGTTCATAATTATGGAAAGATTATGGTGCCTCTCACTACTCTACTTAAAAATAATTCTTTCACTTGGACTCCCGAAACTGATCAAGCCTTTCAAGCCTTGAAGGAAGCTATGTGCACTACTCCGGTCTTGGCCCTTCCTGATTTCAAAAATACCTTTGTCTTGGAATGTGATGCATCTGGGAGAGGAATTGGAGCAGTGCTTATGAAAGAGGGCAGGCCTCTGGACTTTACCAACAAACAATTGTTAGCATGCCATTTGGGATAATCAATCTATGAATTTTTTTTTTGGCTATTATGCATGTCGTGGATCTCTGGTGCCCTTCTCTCTTGGGGAAACGCTTCCAAATTAAGATAGATCATCAAAGCCTCAAGTATTTTATGGGGCAACAACCTTCCTCCCAAGAGAAGAAAAAATGGGTGACTAAGTTCTCTGGATATGATTATGAGATCATTTACAAGAAAGGAAAAGAAAATGTGGTTGTTGATGATCTTACATGAAAATATGAAGATGAAGGGTCCCTTTTCTCCCTCTCCTTTCTTTTACCAGATTGGCTCCAAGATGTTCGTCGGGAATGGCTAGAAGATCCTAAAATTTTGCATCTGATCCAACAATTACAAGCCAACTTTCCAATTTCACCAGAGTAACCTTGGCACAATGATGAGCTTCACTACAAAGGCTAATTTTGTTTAAGTAAACAGTCACAACTTAAATCCACAGTGTTTTTTGAGCTTCATGTTACATCCACAGCTGGGCACTCTGGGTTTACCAAAACCTATGACCGAGTCAAATGTTCTTTTTTCTTCGATGGTATGAAAAAGGACTTTCACACTTTTTTGGCAGAATGTAATGTTTGTCAATGCAGCAAGGGTGAAAAAATCAAAGCTCCTGGCACACTACAACTGCTTCCGATTCCACCCGTTATTTGGAGGGACATCTCTATGGATTTTATTGTGGGATTACCTAAATCAGACAATAATTTAGTCATCATGGTGGTCGTTGATCTTATTTCCAAGTATGCTCATTTTTGTGCTCTTCAACACCCATTTACTGCATCCATTGTGGCTCAATTTTTCATGGATCATGTCTTTAATCTTCATGGTATGCCTCATTCTATTATTTCTAATCGAGATTCCACTTTCACCAGTAAATTTTGGAAAGAATTGTTCAGGATACAGGGCACCCAATTGCATCTTAGAACCATCGATCATCCCCAGATTGATGGTCAAACTGAAGTTGTCAACAAGTGTTTGGAGACATATTTGAGGTGTTTTTCCTCTAAAAGGATAAATTAATGGGATCAATGATTACCATTAGTTCAATGGTGGTACAAAAATTATTACCATACAACTACTCACATGACTCGTTTTGAAGTAGTATATGGACAAAAGACTCCTTTTGTTATCTCCTATATGGAAGGTCGTCTAGGCGGTTGACCAAAAACTTACAGTTCGAGAGGTTATTCTCCACACCCTCAAAGATAATTTGGTCATGGATTAGAATGACATGAAGCAACAAGAAGATCAACATCGCTCAGAATGTCAATTTGTTGAAGGACACCAGGTATGTCTTCGAATGCAACCTTATAAGAAAACTTCACTAAAGGTCAAACATTGTAAAAAACCGGCACCCAAATTTTATGGTCCTTATACGGTTCTCAAGCGCGTGGGACAGGTGGCCTATCAGTTATCTTTTCCCAATCCTTCTAAGCTCCATCATGTTTTTCATGTCTCCTTCTTAAAGAAGGTGATTGGAACTAAGCTCCAAACTCAAACCAACCTTCCCGAGTTGGATGAAGAAGGATCCATCTGGTTGTAGCCACACGCAGTTTTGGACCAACGTGAGCGTCGTCTTCATTAGCACACCATCAAGTAAGTGTTAGTCCAGTGGAAATATACAAGTCTAGTAGATGCCACCTGGAAGTGAGCTACCATTCTGCAACAATTTCCTCATCTCCAACCTTGAGGACAAGGATTATTTTAAGCGGGGGGGCATGTGGGCATGTTAGGGACATAATGTCCCTAACCCCTCAAGTGGGTAGAATAATATGTTTCCGCTTCTAGAAGGAGCTTCCTCTATATTTTTCTTTTGGATAGATAGATTTAGTATAAATAGGAGTAAAGGGTATGAGAAGTTTTGTCTAGAAGAATTATTGTAATATATATATGCTCTACTGGAGGTTTCCCCCTCTAAGAGGCAAGTGAACATTGTTTCCTATCAATAAAGGTATAATTCTAGTGTTGTGGTTCCATATAATTTGTTGTTTCATTGTTATCTTTGTAGTATTTCCATATTTTGTTGATATCTCGGTGTTATTCTCTACATTATTTCTCTTTTCTGCTAATATAATAGACCTGGTACCTTACAAATGATTTCTCATTTACTTTCTTAATTTCTATATTCAACCTAAACCTTATTTCCAACCTAAACCATATTTCCATTTGGTGTTGGATGAATGTATTTATGTACTTCATAATACATTTGTATGGTTTTAAAATCTTTTTATGTGGTATAACATAAATAATCTCTCTCTCTCTCTCTCTCTCTCTCTCTCTCTCTCTCTCTCTCTCTCTCGGCTTGGTATGAGTAGAAATTGTAACTCCACACTTCATAATTTCATTAACATGGAAGCTTAATAAATATACATTTGGATGATTGTTGGTCTTCCCCCTCCGGACGAATATTCCTATCACCTACGACTCTTCACATTCCTATTTTTTACAACAATATTTATATATTACCATAATCTGAGGATTAGGTATTTAACATTCATCCCCTTAATCCAAAGGATTTGTGAATCCAAGCATCATTTTCGATTTTTCAAAATTTTCTCTTGAAAGCTCTTTAGTGAAGATGTCCACAATTTTCTCATTTGTGGAATAGTGTCTCAAGTGAATAGTCTTGGCCTTTTCATGATATGGAATTAAGTGATACTTTGTGTGGATGTGCTTAATTCAATCATGGAATCTAGGATTCTTGGCCAACTTGATTGTGGAAGTATTTTCAACTAAAAGTGGATTAGAATTCACATGTTTCTCTTGCAAATATTCAAGTGTTTCATTTATCCACACAATCTCCTTTGTTGCTTCTTCAACTACCACATATTATGCCTCTGTTGTGGAATTGGTTGTCAAACTCTTTGTTTTTTTTCTATCTCTAGGAGATAGCCATTCATCCAAGACTCCTGAGATAGCCTAAAGTTGTCACTCTATTTTCTTTATCCCCAACAAAGACTGAATCAGAATGTCATGCCCCATATTATTATTAAATAAATAATAGCAATAATAATAATAAAAACTTGACAAAGTATAATAATATCATAAAAAGGAACAAATATTTGGGTAATAAAAAAGGCGCTAAAATAAGTAAAGGTAATTTATGAAAAAAAAAACTAAAAATAAGATGAGTTTATGGGAAAAGAAAAAGTAAGATAAAAAAATAATTACATAATGACAAGTGGATCCTAGGTATCAAGTTCTTTATCATAATGAATTCTATATAAGGACATAGAATAAGGAGAAAACATATCTCCTTTTGCTTGGAAAATTTGAGGACAAGGCTAAGAAGAGTTCACATGGTAGTGAATTGAGGGATCGAAGGCTCTCAGTCATGATGATTGAGGGGTTGGTTGGAAGGAGAGTCGACCCCCACCCTTTGTTGTGGATTTTAGGTGTTAACTTTCTAATCCCAACACCTAGGTAAAATGATTTCTAGTGATTTCCTTGCTATAAATTAGATTAGTATCTCACAAAACAAAAAACACTTGTCGGAATAATTAGCTGAAACAAATAGAGGAAGTATTATTGGAAACAAAATATAATGCACAATACACAAAAATATTCTACCCATCAACTAAGATTATAATTCAATTAACTTCAAATCTTACAAAGGATCCAAAACCTGGGAAAATGGCCCACTGAGAAATACAAAAAACTCTGGACAAGACCTGCAAACCCTAGAAACTCTTGGGTTGTTGTACGACCCCAGAATTTCATAATTTTTGAGGTGTACATGAATTTAGTCAAGAAAACCCATGTAAACATGTCTGTCTCTATTGATATACATGTACACATGCGCTCAAACTATAGAAAGAACTTCATATGGTGCAAAACTGATGTTTTGGTTACAATATGTTGTAAATCCTTGTTGTTTCCCCTATTATCTCTTCTCCCTGACCTATACTAATATCTAGATGAAGTTCCTTCTCCACCTATCCAATATCTCCTTGAATCATAGTCCTTCATGATTCAAGATCCAACCCTCGAACCAAAGTCCTTCTTTGTGCTCTCTTGTGTACAAGAGTCTTCCTCCTCCACCCAGGCCTTGCTTTTATAATAATGAGTTATGACCTAACCCCAATATCCAAAGTGATTGACGGTTGATATTAAATCTCACTCCACTTGAAATTGATGGATAATATTTAATTCACTAATGCTAATAACTTTAGCATTCCACTAAGTAAAATTCAACTAATTAATAAAATAACTTTAATTTAATAATTAGTTTAATTAAAGTAAATTATTAAGGTAGAAGAATTTGGAAGACTTCCACATGTCTAGACACTTATAACTATGTGAAAGTACCTTTCTGATGCTACAAGCATCAACACTCCTTCTTAGCGAGAAAGGTACTTCTTGAAGAGCCACCTAGAACTGGTTGTCCCTTTAATCATGGAATAATGTCACACACATCATCYTACACCAAGGAATCTTGTTGTACCTACTAGTCTACTGCCTATTGAATGATGTTAGTCATTAGTGCCATGAAGTTCAAAAAATTCTTCAAATACCTTCTATCTTTAAATTTGATCCTAGGAGCATCAACTTGCTCCTGAGAATCCCTCAATGTCAATTCATATCAACTATATATCCTGATAGAACTAGAAGGGGATAACTCATCCTCTCCACATGTAGTATGACTTCTTGAACTAGAATTTGTTGAGCATTCCTCATCCTTCAAAGCCTCATGCTCCTTGTCCTTTGTCAATCACATCGGTCCATCCAATATCCCCTTAGACCTATGAATACACTTTCCTTCTATGCCCCCAATGATAACTACTATATCAGGAATAGATCCCTCTAGATGTATAAATACTTTCCCTTTCTTGAAAGTGACAATAAAACTCTTTCCCTCCATAAATGAAATTAAGAGTTGTTTCCTTTTCTATGCGTGTGTGCATCCTTCTTAAAGCTAGGGAGTTGAAGACCCGGGGTTTATCCGGATTTTACCAAAAAAACACCCAAGGCGTCAACATATCAATCCTTAGCAAAACAAGGAAGGAGGTATCACCTGAGATACCATGAGAATCACAGAGACCATATGGTATTGTGTCGGTAATGAAGGATTAATTACATAGGAATCCATTAAGGTTGGAATTCATACATTTGATTGCACCAAGATGACAATCTAACAACATGTAACAACCACACATATATTCATTGGACACATGATAAAGACATCATAGAACAAGAATCACTACAATTTTTATTATATTCATGCAACTGGTCACACACATATACAAAAAGACTCATTAACTGACAAAAATAACACCCTACGTTCTTATACATTCTCCCAATATTTCAATACATAGTKCCATGCACTTTATCTTAGACTCCGTAGATATTACAAAACTAGAATCACAACTAGATACATTACAAGACATAACCAAACTCTTCCCAGTACATGAGAAACCAACTAGCTAACTAGCTGGCCAACTGAGTAACTCCTTTTATGTCATTGTTTTTCTATTTTATCTTCTTCTCTTCTCTAGTTCTCTATCACTTTCATTTTTTTCCCCACTCACTCCTATGAATTCCACTCCCACATGCTTCTTTCACCCGCATGCAGTCAACATAACCTCTTTATAGTTGTGGCAGTCTTAACTACCTTGCAAGCTTATCTCACTACTCCACAATCTCTCACACTTCCTGAAGTAATCATTCAGGAATATTTCCCAAAGTTCCTTTTATTGATTCTGACATGATTTTAGTGTCTTTTTAATTTCCAGCGTGCATAAAAAAACTCAGACAGGCACACATTGAAAAAACTTGAACTGGTGCACATTCAATCAAAATAATTTAAAATTCACGAAAGCAAATTTCTTGCAGATCTGTGAAAACATACCTTTGTAACCACTATTTATCATTGAGCCTAGGGTTTTTGTTATGTTATCTAGAAAATACTCTCTGCTTCCTTTCTATCCATTCTTCAATTTCTTCTCTATTTGACCTCCAAAACATTCCCCTCAATAACAGTTCATGGTCTCGGAAATGGAACCATTTGTTGGTGCACAGGGGGGATACTTGGGGTTAATCATTCAAATACCAACAAAACCCTTAGATACAATCCCTTTCAGAATTACATACAGATAAAGTGAAGTCTCAACCAAGGCATCTAGAGGGGCTATAGGAAACAAGGTTTTGCAGTTATAATGGGAGTTGAGGAATCATTTAGGTCCTTTACTCATGTGTGTAGTTCTCATATCTTAATAGTTGCTTTATTATTAAACATAATATATGCATGAAATTGTAACATCATATGTGATCAATGCATTTAGTATAAACCAAAAAACATCATAAATTGCAAACACATCATAACACACAGATTTGCGTGGTTCACCCAACTTTGACTACATCCACAAGGAATAGCTTCTTATATTATTCATTAATATTTTTCTTACAACTATGCATTGTGCTAAAAAATATGCAACAATTGTTAGGAAAAGAGACACGCTTCCACGCTAAACCTAGCAAAAGAGAGGAAGAAATATATAATAAAGAAAGTAAATGACATAGCAAACACATAGTACACAAAGATTTTACCCTGGAAACCCAAACCAGGAAAACCAACATTACTTGAGTGTTCTGCTCTCTTTTTTTCTTATTCATTCATAATAAACAATTACATGTATGACCTTGGTCCACACCTAAGACACAATTGACATCATACCCTCTTGATTACACAAGAACAACACTGTATCAAATTCAACTTACATATACATGACCAACATCTTCTACTATTACAGACTCTTGGCGATTATCCATTCATCATATAATAGATTCAATATTCAACATTATATTTTACAGCCTTACAATATGCCTTCTTTATAGGATTTACAGTAGGAAAAACCCTAAAGAAAAGGTGCCTAAAAAAGGTTACAGATCCATGTAGATCATTGGCTACATATCCAATGAATCTCTGAATTTTGTTATAGTTCAAATACCAAGTCAAATTACCCGTCGACTACTAGTCGAACTTCATTCAATCATCAGTTGGTCACCACACATTCGCTATCGACTTATTGTTGGTTCACCTCTTCGACTTATTTTCAATGTATTTACCATGTCAAACCACCTTGACCTTTGACTTTGACTTTACCTGGTTGATTCACTTAAACCTTCAACTTGTTGTCGATCCACCTCAAATTTGTATTTACCTGGTTGACTCACCTCGACCTTCGAATTTCTTTCGATATATATTGACTTTGACTATCAATTGATCCACCTCAAATTTCACTGCAAAGAATATAACAACCCAACATTCTCCCATTTCTTGTCTTCTTTGTTGAAACCGGGAGGCTCTAAACTCTCGTTCACAGACCCAAGGAAGCAATGCCCATTTCCTCTCTGCACCAAGAAAACTTCATAGCAATCACAGAGTCTGCTATGTATTCCAATGTGTTTACTTTCTCTAGCAACACCTTGTTGCTTTAAACCATGTCTCTCATGAAATGGTCTTGTACAACAATGCTATTAGTATTGGAATGATAAGCATGGTTCCTTTCCATAAATATTGTGCTTCGACTATCACAATTTATCTTCATATCTCTCTGCTCAAACCAGATTCATGAACACAACCTTTGCAACGATACTGCTTATTTTCTTCTATGAGTGGCTTCCATGTATTCAAGTTTTGTTGTTGACAGGGCTAAGACCATATGTCGTTTACTCATACAGATAATTGCTCCACTGAACATATTGAACACATATCCACTGGTCGACCTTCGTTGATCCAAATATCTAGCCCACTCGGTATCGACAAAGCCATGTACATTTAATTCACTGTCACCTCTAGGTTTTCCTTGATAGCATATAAAATAAAATTTTGTGCCACACAAATTCTTGAATACTCTTTTGATAGTTGTCCAGTGATCCTTCCTAGGTGTCAGCATGTATCTGCTTAACAACCCCACTGCATGGGAAATGTCAGGTCGAGTGCAGATCATCGCATACATTAGACTACCAATAACACTTGCATAGGGAACATGTGCCATGTCCTCTATTTCTTCCTATTCCTTTGGACATTGTTCAACAACTAACCTTTCTCCCATAGGAATTGGCACCTTCACAGGTTTTCAATGTTGCATGTTGAAACGTTTCAAAATTGTTTCAATATACTTTGTTTGGTTCAACCTGATATTTCTAGCTTCTTTATCTCTCTTAATCTCCATTCCCAGAATGAATTTTGATGCACCAAGATCCTTCATCTCGAACATGGAGGATAGTTGCTTCTTCACTCCCTTTATTTCATCCATGTTGTTTCTAATCAACAACATGGAGGATAGTTGCTTCTTCACTCCCTTTATTTCATCCATGTTGTTTCTAATCAACAACATGTCATCGACATACAAAGCTACATATATGAAATGCCCACCTTCTTCTTTGGAATATATGCAATGATAAACTTTGCTTCTCACAGATACCAAACTAAGGATGTATGTGTCGAAATTTTAGTACCACGTCCTTGGTGATTTCTTTAAACCATAAAGGGATCTTTTCAGTTTGCACACCAAATATTTCTTCCCCTTTACTACAAATCCTTCAGGTTGTTTCATGTATATTTCCTCTTCCAGGACCCCATGTAGGAACGTTGTCTTCACATCCATCTGTTCTATTTCCATATCAAATGTTGTATCCAAAGACATTATTACTCTAATTGAAGTTATTTTTTCAACAGGGGAAAAAATCTCACTGAAGTCGACTCCTTCGACTTGGGAATATCCTTTCACTACCAGTCAAGCTTTGAATTTCTTGACTTGACCTGCTGCATTCATCTTCTTTCTGAATACCCATTTACTACCGACATTCTTTCTTCCACTAGGTAACTTGACTAAGTCACATTTCTTGTTCTTGCGCAAGGATTCCATCTCTTCGACCATGGCCTCCTTCCATAGTTTTCCTTATATTGAGTCAACTACCTCCCCAACTGATTTGGGCTCATCATCGGTGGCAGTTAACATGTACGTGGAATGGAATTCAGGTGGACTATACCTTTCAGCTAGTTTTCTTACTCATTTTGACCTCCTTACAACCCAGGTCAGTTGTTCCACCTCTTCTTTTGATTCAGTTGACTCTTTGTTCCTTAGTTCAAACCACACCATCTCAAGATTATTCTTGATCTGAACAATTTCTTTAGGCTCAACTTACTTATGACTTCTCTGAAGACCACATCTCGACTGTACACTTTTTTCCTTGATATAGGATCCTAGATCTTATATCCTTTCAGTCCTTCTTTGTGTCCAAAGAAAATACATTTGACTTCCTTCTTGTCCATCTTGCTCCTCGTTCCCTTGGTATTATGCACAAATTCATCACAACCAAATAATTTGAGATGTGAAACTGAAGGATTCTTATTTGACCATACCTCATGTGGATTCATGTCAACTAGCGTCGACGAGGGAAACATATTCAATAGATATTTTTCAGTGTCGACTGCCTCTGCCCAGAATTCTTATGCGAGCCCAACACCACTGAGAATGCTCCTTGCCTTGTCCACCAACGTTTTGTTCATTCTCTCGGAAACTCCATTTTATTGTGGTATTTTGGCATGCTGGGCCACACTTATTGCATAACTGATCAAATTCTTTTCCATAGAATTCACCACTGTTGTCAGTTCTCAGCATCTTGATCTTCTTATATGTTTGGTTTTCTACAAGAGATTTAAATTCTTTGAATTTCTTGAAAACCTATGATTTATTCCTTAGGAAATATATCCATGTCTTCCTAGAAAAATCATCTATGAAGGAGACATAATACAAGGATCCACCAAGTGAAGGAACTGAAACAAGTCTAAACACATCATTATGAACCAATTATAGAATCCCATTTTCCCTTGTCGAACCAGATGAGAACCTCACTGGACTTTTTTTCCATATATACAATGTTCACAAAAGTTGACTTCTAAATTACATTCAGGAAATTCTTCAACCATACCTTTTTTTATGTATAGCTCGAAGCTTTTTTTCTCCAATGTGTCCCATCTTCTTGTGCCATAGCATGGTCGGGTTGACTTTATGATGACTTTTTGAGTCATTATGGATAGACAAAGCTTGAGTCAAGTCGAGTCGAGTATGTTGGGCTCGTGATTTGGTTGTTTTGTGATGATGATTGAATCCTTTTTGTACCGGTATTATATATGTTATTAACCATTTTGAAGATGTTTTCGAAGGATTTTGTATCAAATCATCATGCTTTATAACAGGTATGCGCAATTTATGTTTTGCAATGGTTTTGAGTTAGATTCGGTTTGATTTAATGTTTATATGGATCTAATGCGTGATCTGTGTGTCACAGGGCGAATTCGCAATGCAATTTTCCATCCGGTAGCTCGTTCGACACTTCATCCAACACCTGATCCGGTACTTCATTCAACACTGCATCCGACACTGCATCCAACACTTGGAGCATAGGCCAGTTGGTAGTTGTTATATTGGCGGTCTGTGCTAGGCGAATCGGTGACCTGGGTTTTGTTCCCCCTCATGGCCTCTAGCTACTGAGCTCTTGACATATCAGATTAAGCAGTTATGCTAGTCGTTGAGTGGATTGTTCAGTTTCTATAAGCTAAAGGCTGTTAGAGCGCATTTAAAGGGATTTACTATTTTTAGAGGAGGTCGACCCTTCTAGTGTTCAACCTATCGAATTGTAATCATTATAAATACCACCATTAGTGGCCAGACTGGAGAAGAATTGTTAGAATACATTTCTCTATGTATCTCAGAGATTTCTACAAACTTGTGTTAATACTACGTTTTTTTAATTTAATGAAAGAACCATGTTGATTAAGCTTGCGATTTGTTGTTGAGGAGTATCCACGACCTCCTGGGGGGGCCACTAGTGGTATGGGTGAATACATAGATAGATAGATTGCATATTTCAGTTATGTAGTTATCATTTACTTCATTTCCCTATTATATGTGTTTTGTCATTTTAAATGATGTGTGTTTGTTGTTCATCATTTAATTGTTTAATTTCCTTTTTGCAAGTTGCTTGTAGGAGATAGCTATCTACTATGTTGTGTTTTTTATTTTAGTAAATGGCTTGCAAGCTACTAACATAGATGGTGTGTTAAAATGTTGAATTGCTTTCTACAGGTTAGAATAGAGTAGTTAGAACAGAGTATTAATTTAAGATATAGTTTCTTTTTGCATCTTCGATGGATTAATAATTACAAGTTTTGTTAATTGGTTTAATTCCTAGTTTTAGTTATGATTACATGAATCTATTTTGTTTATCAATTTTGTTGTAGTATGCTAAGATAGAAGTAGAATTTGGATTATGTTTTTACAAGCATGTTAGTTCGAAATTTGAGTGTTTAAAGATAGGATTAAGCCCAGTTTAATTATGAAATTCCAGTTTTAGATATTGTTTTGGGGTTATGTTTTTACAAGCATTCTAGTTTGCAATCTGAGTTTTTAATAATAGAATTAGCTTAGTTTAACTTATGAAATCTCAGTTTTAGATTTGAGTTATGATTTTAATTAGAAGTTTGAATTTGAATTTGATCATAAGTTTATAGCCTTGTGAAATTACTTGAGTTAGCATAAGAGTGCATTTGAATAAAGTATAAGAGTGTTTTCTTATCATCAATGATTGATGCATGAAATTGAGAGATCACATGGATTTTCAGGATAATTAATATTTCTTCTATGATGGATAAGCTTTCGTTAGATTGCTTAATTCATACTTTTCATTTATCCATATAAGTCAATATTGAATTAATTCATCTTGATCTATCACTAATCGTTAGATGCCATTGTGATGTACCGAAGACATAATCATCATCTTTGAAGTTTCATGTTATTGCAGATTGGGAATAATTTTTTATTAATCTCTGAATAATGTCATGATGCTTTTGATTAAGTAGGTTAATATTTCCCTTTGTAGATTAGAAATGATTATGAGTTTTATCTTACTTGCTGAATAGGTTTGATTAGTTTACTCATTGAATAGTTTTGATAGGTTTACTTGCTGAATAAGTTTTAATAGGTTAGTTGTTTGATTGCTTACTTTCTTACTTGTTGATGCTCATTAGATTGAATATATTGAATAGATTACTTGTTGTTTCTCATTAGAATAAATAGGTTAACTTGTTCAAAGTAGGGTTTGCTTTGCTTCTTTAGGAATAATCCATCAATCCACTATTTAAAGAAGCTTAGGGTAAATAGTTCAAAGTTATTTCATAGGGTTTTCTAATTAATAGTCTTCTCTTAAGTAGAATAAACCTTACACAGACCATATCCTTAGTTGGATCATACTTCCTCTAGATTTTCTTCCTTGGCACATATAGTGCTACAACTCTAAGTTTACTTACCCCGGGTTGACAATTTAATTGAGGTATTTAGTGCATATAGAACACCCATCATTTTTTGCTCTGTTGTCATGGAGTTGTCTCAAGGTAGGAAATAATTAGGAGATAGATCATTTATGAACCTTAGCATTAGTTTGGTGGCGGGGGAACTTTTAGACGAGAGGTAAGAACCTACGCATATGTTATAGCAGGTTCCCTCAAACCAAATGGTAGATTTTCTTTTTTTTTTCTTTCATGAACAAACCTAGGGACCCAAAGGGAATATACATTAAAACCAAGTCAAACCTTTTGACCAAGGTTCCTTCCGACCTTTTTGGGGGAAGGAACACTCCACTCATAAACTCTGCAGAATGATATCGAAAAGTAGGGGCTAGCTCAACCCAAAGAGCTAAAGAAGTTTCTGAAGAGACTAAAACATGGAGCACTATAGAACAAAATATTAAAGCATCAATAATAGTAGGACAGGAGGCAAGAGCACTCGAGCCTTCCATAGAACTAACCAACACAACCTTTTTTTTCTCACCACCAATAGGAGATCCTAACTTTGTAGACATTATAGACCCTAAACAGGTGAATACTTTGTTTGGTAGTTCAACCAACATAATTGTTTCTCAAGTTGAAACATAAACTTTGGCACCAATAGTCTCAACCGGCTTGAGTAGAGTCCCAGACATCCAAGAAGTAGGAATACCTTCCCATCAAAGGGATACCTTTCTTAGAAAAGAACCTTGGGATACTTTGTTCTATTCAAGGATAAAACCATTTAGGTACTCTCTTTTTGGAAACCAAACCAGTATGGATGATTAGGAGGATCATAACCATGTAATACACAAGGAGGGGAAAGAAGTTGGAAACCAAACCAAAACCACCTTTCGGTTTCCAATTTTGGACACCACATAGAATGTCAATATGAAAAACATTCCCCTCTCAGCACTGCCCACCTTTTACGGTAAAAGCAGTGAAGACCCAGATACCTTCCTATTTGAGTTCGACATCTTGTGTATGAGCTACAATTACTTACAAGATGCCCAGAAACTAAAACTCTTCTGTGCCGCCCTGAAGGACTCTGCACTAAGATGGTTCATGGGGTTGGGAGAGTCCAACATTAGGTCTTGGGAAACCATGAAAGATATATTTCTTAAGAAGTACCAAGATTACTGAAAATCCAAGGATTCTCATAATGATATTTTCAAAATCCAACAATAAGAGGATGAGAATATCGAGGATTATATGGAACGGTTTTCTTATATCTCACATAAATCAAAATACCATGAACTTCCAGATGATGCAGTCAGGGATATTTTCCTTGAAGGGATTTCAGAAGAATATCTAGAGATACTTAACCTGATGGCATCAAGTGACATATCCCATAAACCATTTGCCAAAATCTGTGAAATGTGTAAGAATTACTCAAGGAGTAGAGCTAAAACAGGGAAGAATGTTCGAGATCCTCATGGTAGAAACTTAAAACCGGTTAGTTCAGGTGGTATCACAAGAGTAGAGATAAGGATCCTTTTAAAGAACTTTAAAACAAATATATTAAAAATAATAGGTTCCCAGTTGGACACCCTAAGTATTAAAAATAAACAGGAGGAGGAAAATGCAACAATGAGCATATTTTGCCCAAGATGCAAGAGGAACCATTTCTCAAGGGAATTCCCATTAGATAACATTTCAATTTGTGTCTTCTACATGGAGGACCACTCAACTGAAAAATATCCATCATTTCCTAGTTTGTTAGCCATCTATAGAAGTGGGGATCCTGGGGAGTCATCTTATGTACCTAGGAGGCCAGGGAAGCCTAGGAATCAACCTACATACCCAAATCTACAGCCTCAAGTTTCACCCTATTATCAACAACCACAACAGTGGAACTCACCAAGTTGGAAAAAATGGTCTACACAATACCACCATCCTTGGCTTCAAGGATGGAGAGGAGGTCATAACCAATGAAACCCTCAAGATCCACCTGTCTCTATGCCCAACCATCCTTACCCTTATTTTCCACCGAACGTCCTGCAGCTTCTTCTAGGTTTTGTTCCACCACCTTTACCTTCTATTCCACAACAACCGCAACAATACCAGAATGCAAGCTCACCAAGACCAACATTATTACCGACACAACTAGTGCCCAATCCCAATAATAAGACCACTCAGCCTCTTCACAATGTTAAGATGCAGGACTTCCCGACATATGTTATTTCTTTTGTTCCATTGCAGGAGATTCAACTAAGGTCAGGAAAAGTTATGGACAGGTAGAGGCCTTCAGTATTCATCCAGGAAGAAAAAGAAGAGGAAACCCCCAAAAAACCCTTGGATGACACTAGGTGGGAAGATGTTATAATTCCTAAGAACCAAGAACCCAAGCTTCCCCAAAATGAAAATTCACAAATTACAAAGGCCTCTCCTTATCCAGAAAGATTAGTAATCGAGAAAGCTACCACCCGACCGGAATTTGACCTCTTGAATGAATTGAAAAATATTTGTGTCTAAATTCCCTTGCTTCAATCCATTAAGGATATTCAAAACTACAGTAAGGTGGTCAAAGAATTGTATATTATTAAGCCAGGAAGGAAGTAGAAGGATCCTCCAACAATACATTTGATAGGAGAACTTTCTGAGTACATAACAGAGTAGCCTAAGGTCGCAAAATATGGGAACCCAAGAAACCCTGTAGTGACCATAACCATTAATGAGGTTTCCACCGGAAACACTCTCATAGACCTAAGGGAAGCCATCAATGTTATGATCATTACTACCTTGGAGGAATTACAGTTAAAATCTCTTCTTAGACCTACCCCAACTATTTTGGAATTAGCAGATAAGACAAGGGTTATTCCTGAAGGAATCTTGGATGATATCATAGTTACTTTAGCCTCATGGGAGTACCCAGTAGACTTTCTGGTCATCCACTCAAAGGATCCTACTAAAGGAAATCCCGTTATTTTGAGAAGACCTTGGTTGGCTATAACCAATGCATTTATTGGTTGTAGAGAGGGAGAAATGACTATCTCAAATGGACTCTCTATCTAGAATCTCACCATATATCCATCGGCTCAACCTATCATGGAGAATCTATGGTGGCTTGAACTTCCATACGAGAATGAAGACTGGGAAGAACCCCTGTTTCCAAGGGATCATTCCTGGGCACTTTAGGAGAACACAACGGAAAATGTGCTAAACCAATTTATTTCTGCTATAACATGTGTTGATTTTCCACAATGTTTTCCCCAAATTGAGTACATGTTTGGGGAATAATTTTAGGAACATTTGGACCCATCAATTTTGTCTTTGAAATCTTTTTTCTTCTAGATAGATGAGTCTACCACATCTTATATGATGCCCTACGAGATTATCCCAGGGAAATTTCTACATATAAATTTTGGACTAGATGTAGACCAACAAAAGTAGTTAGTAAGTATCCTTAAAGAACAATTAGGGGGATTCACCTGAGAATACACTGACATGAAGGGTATACACCCTGAAACATGTATTCATCACATATATACCCAAGGGGAAGTAACACCTATTAGGCAACCCCAGAGAAGGGTGAACCCAACACTCAAGGATATAGTAAAAGAGGAGATCCAAAAGTTATTAAATGTTGGATTTATTTATCCCATCATCGACAGTAAATGGGTATCCCTGCTTGTAGTGGTTCCAAAGAAAGTAACTGGGAAATGGAGAATTTGTGTTGATTTCTGAGAGCTTAACAAGGCCACTCTGAAGGATTATTTCCCTCTTCCTTTCATTGACCAAGTCTTGGATACCCTGTCAGGAAAGAAATATTTCTCCTTTTTAGATGGATATAGTGGGTACAATTAAATTCTCATAGAACCCGAGGATCAGGACAAGACTACCTTCACTTTTACTTGGTGCACCTATGCCTATAGGGTCTTACCATTCAGATTTTGTAATGCTCCTGCCACATTTCAACAAGAAATACTAGGGATATTTGTGGATATTATTCATGATTGTGTGGAGGTATACATGGATGACTTCACAGTATATGGAAATACTTACTAGGAAGTCTTAGATAAATTAGAAAAAGTCCTTATCAGATGCCAAGAAATAAACCTATCCTTAAGTCATGAAAAATGTAAAATATTGTTGATTGAAGGAGTGGTTCTAGGACACCACGTTTCATCTGAAGGGATTAAATTCGATCGTGATAAAATTGAGATCATCGTCAGAATTCCACCCCACAAGACTCAAAAAGAGGTGAGAATATTTCTTGGACATGTCGGATACTACCGACGGTTTATTGAAAATTTCACAAAGATTGTTGCACCCATGTTTGGATTGTTAATAAAAGATTTTGATTTTCTTTGGACTGAGCAATGTCAAGCCGCCTTTGAAACTCTGAAAGCTAAGTTGTTTGTGGCACCAGTTATTAGGGGGGGCAATAGGGCTCTCCCATCTCACATATCCACTGATGCCTCCAAAACTATAATAGGAGGAGTATTAGGGAAGAAAGAAGACCAATAGTCCTATCCCATTTATTTCGTGAGCAAGAACTTGTCCCCTTCCGAGTTAAAATATATAGTTACCGAAAAGGAATTCTTGGCAGTAGTGTTGGAATATTGATTGTTGTCATTGATGTCAACGCTAGTCATGGGTTTTGGACCACAAGATTGATAAAGGTATTTGGACATGAAGGAAAATGCACATGCATATACAACACCCATGAATGCATAGTATACATCATGTTGTTTCCGGTGGTATGTGACACGTCACATGGATCCTCATGGTTGAGGAGAAATGAATTTTTGAAGATGACAAAGTGAATTGAAAAAGGAAGTACATGTAGGCCCCGAAAATAATTAAAGAAAATAATTACAAAATAAGAAAGTGTCAGGTTGGCCCTAATGTTAAAAGGAAGTGA
>JASDQU010101578.1:220406-232018 GCA_032191745.1 Picea mariana | reverse complement strand
TTGGATTTCCTCCTTGACTATGTCTTTGAGTGATTGGTTCATCCTTCTCTAGGGTTGCCTAACAGGTGTTACTTCCCCCTGGGTGTATATATGATGGATGCATGTGTCAGGTGTATACGCTTCATGTCAATGTATTCCCAGGCAAATGATCCTGATTGTTCTTTAAGGATATCTACTAACTGTTTCTGTTGGTCTGTATCTAGCCCAGAGTTTATATGTAAATATTTCCCTGTACTAATCTCATAGGGCATAGTATAAGACATGGAAGACTCCTCAATTTCAAAAATAAAAGATGTCGAAGACAAAACGGATGGATCTAATTGTTCTTGAAATTCTTCCCCAAGCATGTATGCAAATTGGGGAAAAGACTGTGGAAAATACACACATGTAATAGCATAAATGAATTGGTTTATCACATTTTTTGGTGTATTCTCTTGAAGTTCCCTTGCATGGTCGCTAGGCAATATGGGTTCTTCCCAGTCTTCATTCTCGTATGGACATTCAAGCCACTATAGATTTTCCATAATAGGTTGAGTTGGAGGGTAAATGGTGAGCTTCTGGATAGAGAGACCATTTGAGATGGTCATTTCTCCTTCTCTACAACCAATAAATGCATTGGCTGTGGCTAGCCAAGGTCTTCCCAAAATAACAGGATGGCCTCGGGCACGATCCTTTGAATGAATGACAAGAAAATCTACTGGGTACTCCCATGAGGCTAAAGTAACCATGACATCATCTAAAACCCCTTCAGGTATAACCCTAGTCCTATCTGCTAATTCCAAAATGGTTGGGGTACGTCGAAGAAGAGGTTGTAACTGTAATTGTTCAAAGGTAGTAGCGGTCATAACATTGATGGCTGCCCCTAGGTCTATGAGAGTGTTTCCGATGGAGACCTCCTTGATGGTTATGGTCACTACGGGGTTTCCTGGATTCCCATACTTTACTAGCTTTGGCTTCTTTGATATGTACTCAGAGAGTCCTCCTACCAAATGTACTGTAGGGGTGTCCTTTTGCTTCCTACCTGGATTCTTAATACACAATTATTTGACTACCTTACTATAGATTGGAATGTCTTTAATGGATTGAAGTAGAGGAATCTTGACACAAATATTTTTCAATTCATTCAAAATGTTAAATTCCGGTCGGGTGGTAGGTTTCTCGATTACCAATCGGTCTTGATAAGGAGGGACCTTTGTAATTTGTGAAATTTCATTTTGGGGAAGATTGGGTTCTTGATTCTTTGGGATAATAACATCTTCCCACCTAGTGTCATCCGTGGGTTGTTGGGTGATTTCTTATTCTTCTTCTTCTTGGATGAATACTGAAGGTATCTGCCTATCTAGAACTTTTTTTGATCTTAGTTGAATTTCCTGTAATGGAACAGGAGTAATGACATATGTCGGGAAGGCGTACATCTCAACATTGTTAAGAAGTTGAGGGGGCTTATTATTGGGATTTGTCACTGGTTGTGCTGATAATATTGTCGGTTTTGGGGATCTTGCATTTTGAAATTGTAGCGGTTGTTGTTGTGGGATAGGAGGTAAAGGTGGTGGAACAAAACCTGGCAGAAGCTGCAGAGTGTTTGATGAGAACTGAGGATAAGGATGGTTGTACATAGGGATAGGTGGAGCTTGAGGGTTTCCTAGATTGTGTCCTCCTCTCCATCCTTGTGGCCAAGGATGGTGGTACTGAGTAGACTAGTTTTTCCAACCTTGTGGGTTCCACTGTTGTTGTTGTTGATGATAGGGTGGAACTTGGGATTGTAGATATGGGTATGTGGGCTGATTCCTAGGCTGCCATGGCCTCCTAGATGAATAAGAATACTCCCCAGGATCTCCACTCCTATAGATGGCTAATAAACCGGGCAATGATGGACATTTCTCAGTTGAATGGTCTTTTGTATAAAAGCCACAAACTGAAATGTTATCTAATGGGCATTCCCTTGAGGAATGCTCCCTCCTACATCTCGGGCAATATATGCTCATTGATGCATTTTCCTCCTCCTGTTTCTTTTTGAGTTTAAGGGTATCCAACTGGGAACCTATTGTGCTTAGGATGTCTATCTTAAATTTTTCTAGAAGGTTCCCTATCTATGCTCTTGTAATACCACCTAAACTAACTGGTTTTAAGCTTCTATTGTAAGGGTCCCGAACATTCTTTCCTGTTTTGGCTCTACTCCTTGAGTAGTTTTTACACATTTCACATATTTCAGCAAATGGTTTATGAGAAATATCACCTGATTCCATTAGGTTAATTATCTCTAAATATTCTTCTTAAATTCCCTTAAGGAAAAGAGCTCTAATTGCATCCTTTGGGAGGTCATGGTATTTTGACTTTTGGGATATATAACCAAATCTTTCCATATAGTCTTCAAGGGTCTCGTCTTCTAATTGTTGGACTTTAAAGATGTCATTACGAGACTCTTTAGTATTGCAGTAGTCTTGGTATTTCTTGAGAAATATGTCTTTCATGGATTCCCAAGATCTAATACTGGATTCTCCCAACCCCATGAACCATATTAATGCAGAGTCTTTGAGGGTGGCATGAAAGAGTTTTAATTTCTGGGCATCTTGCGCATAGTTGTAGCTCCTGCACAAGATGTCAAATTCAAATAGGAATGTGTTTGGATCTTCATTGTTTTTACCATAAAAGGTAGGCAGTGCCGAGAGAGGGATATTCTTCATGTTGACATTCAGAGTGGTGTCTAAAATAAAAAATCCGAAGGTAGTTTCGGTTTGGTTTCCAGTTTCTTCTTCCTCCCTGTGTCTTACATTGTTATGGTCCTCTTGATCACCCATATTGGCTTGGTTTCCAAAAAGAGAGTACTTAAGTGGTTTTATATTTGAACAGAACAAGGTTTTCCTTTGATGAAAAGGTCTTCCTACTGATTGGATATCTGGGACTCTACTCGAGCCGGTTGAGATTATCGGTGCCAAAGTTTCTGTGTCAATTTGAGAGATAATTACATTGGTTGAGCTACCAAACAAAAGATTCACCTGTTCAGGGTCTATGATATCTTTAAAATTAGAGTCCCCTGGTGGTGGTGTAAAAGAAAAGGTTGTATTGTTTGGTTCTGTGGAAGACTCGAGTGGTATTGCCTCCTGTCCTAGTATGATTGATGCTTCAATTTCTTTTTCTATAGTGCTCCCTGTGTTAGTCCCTTCAGAGACTATTTTATCTCTTTGGGTTGAGCTAGCTCCTATTTTTTGGTATCGGTTTGCGGATTTTATAAGCGGAACATTCCTTCCCCTAAAGAGATCAGAAGGAACCTTGGTTGAAAGGTTTGATTTTGATTTAATGTATCTACCTTGTGGGTCTCTAGGCCTATTCATGAAAGAAAGCAACAACAAAAAGAAAAAGATACCATTTGATTCCTAGGTCTATTCATGAAAGCAAACAAAAAGAAAAACTACTATTGGGTTTGGAGGAACCTGCTATAGCAGATGCATAGGTTCTTACCTTTCGTCTTAAATTTCCCCCGCCACCAAACTAATGATAAGGTCTAAGGATGATCTAATTCCTAATTACTTCTTACCTTAAGACAACTCCCTGACAACGACGCCAAAATGTTAGGTGATTTATATGTACTAAAAAAGACACTAAACTACCCTCAATTAAATTTTCAACCTAGGGTAAGTAAACTTAGAGTTGTAGCAAAATATATGCCAAAGGTAAAAGGTTAGTAGGAGTATAGTCTAACTAAGGAAAGCAACTATCTAAGGCTAATCTACTCAAGAAAACCTATCTAATGAGAAAACCCTACTAAGCAACTTGAAACTAGGTGATCTAAGTACTTTTGGGCCAAGGACTGATGGATAGTTCCTAAGAAAGCAAGTAAAAACCCTATTCAAAGCAAACTAGTTCATGACAGTAAGAAAAGGTAAACGACTAAGCATACTAAGCAAATGATGAAAGAAAACTACTTTTAACTTGCCAACCTACATTCAATGAGCAACTACACCTATTAAAGAAAATAGACAAGTAAGCAAAGACACCTAACTAACCTACTAAAGCAAACGACAAGTAAGAAAAGACAACTATCTATCCTACTAAAGAAAAGGGACAGGTAAGCAAAGAATTCTCATTGAACAACTATCTAGCCTAACAGGCAAGTGAAATAAATGCCTAATGCAAAACTATTTCGAATGCATGAAAATAAATCTAAATGCTCAATGCAATGCATGAAAGGAAATCTATTTTATTGAAAGCAAGAAAGACTACCAACTAAACTTATGAAAACAAGAAACTATCTCTTCTAATCTACAAAAGCAAGAAACTATCTTTAATCTATGAAACACTCAAATGTAATGCTGGTAGTTGTGTGAATGCCTTCGGTGGTGACATATGATATCTCGATGACACTTGACAACAAAGGACCGTTCTAATGGTATAAGCTCAATACTAATTTCAATGGAAAAATGAAAGGTGTGAAGTAAACAGTCCAATGAAAACTTAGCCATGATAAAAGTAATATTAAATACCCTGCATATTCATGTATAAACCATCAAAAACATAATGAGATTATCATTATTTAACTAAGAAATTTAATTGCATTTTAATCTATGAAAGGAAATTGCGTAAAGGAGAACTATGCTATGTCTACTCTAATCATTCAAACTATGATAAGAAAGTGAATTAAAAACATAAATTAGATTATGCTTATTAAAAAGTAAATTGACAATCTATATTAACCAACAACTAAACAAATGAAATCTATCTAAAACTAAGACAAGCAAACTATGATTAAGAACTAGAATTAAATCTATCCATCCATCAAAGATCCCTGTCAAAGGAAACCCAAATAAAGCTCTGTCTTATTCTAAAAACTCTATTTTAAACTTGACTGTAAGATCATAAATAAAAGCGTAATATGATATCTAAATGAATATGGGGTTAGTCTAGAGACTTGCAAGTCTATTCCTGGCCTACAAAACTAATTCATGCTAACGTAACCCATCACACTAACCTGCAAAAGAACAATAAAACAATTAAATCATAGCTAGCTAATTAAAACATGCATGTACAGGAAATAAAAGACAATTTAAATTATGAAATGTATAAACAACACACTGATCATCACCAGACTGCCAGTGGGCCCCCCAACAAGTCGTCACTACCTTCTACAAGCACACCACGAACTTCAGCAGGCCGAATTCACCATGAAAGTTAAAAACGCAGTTCTGGCACTATTCTGGCAATGTGAAAAATAAAAACAGAGTAGAACGAGTTTATCTCCAATTTGATGGCTATTCCACTTGCTTAACAATCTAATGACCATCCTGGTAATATTTATATTTTTACAAACCAAGTGGTCGACCACAGGAGGGTCGAACCACCTCTAAATTTGGCAAAATACAATAAATGCGACCATAACTAACAAAATGGAGGAAGCCAATAATCCTCCTCTGTGGACAACTGAAATCGAGTTGTCTTGAGCTTAGTAGCTGGAGGGGGTGATGATAAAAAAACCCACATGCTCTATTTTTCCATCACTGGCCGCCAATACCATAACCGTTAACTCGCCTTGTGTTTTTGTGCGATACTGGGTGCTGGAATGAGTGTCGGATTGGGTACCAGAACGAGTGTTGGATCAAGTGCCGGATCAAGAAACATGGTGCGTTTTTCCCTGTAACAACAGAAAAAATGAATAATTTCTTGGAAGCATAAAAACATGATAAATTAAACTTGATTTAATCATAAAACACGAATTACATGTACCTTATGCCGATTATACCATTTTATCATAAAATTCTTCAAAAAGCTCCTTTGAAAGATGAAAAACGCATATGTACATATGGAAAAAAGTGTATAATAACGTCATGAAAATGACCATATCTCGGGCCCAGCAAAAACACATGTAGATATGAGTTTCTATCGAAAAAATACCCAAATTAAAAAAAAAAAATCGTCCAAATCGGATTCCAAGAAGTGGAGTTATAAGCTATTTTAGGGTATTTTCAGTGACGACCGCATGGATTGCAGATCAAATATATTTTGATAGAGTGCCCAGATTTCAGTCAAACCAATTCCACTTGATGTAGAGTGGCCATGGAATTTCATAATTGTGGTCATAATATCTAATTAGAGAAGTATATCAGAAGCTATTATCATTTTATATTAGTTTCCTCAAACGCTAGTTGCAAAAAGGAACTCTATTGAAAAATAAGTTATTTATTCAAAACCTTAGCTGTATTTTTGGATACAGTAAGAAAACTGTTTTTAATAGGAAAATCCGATGGTCCTAGTATTGAATAACACATAATGTATGAAAAGTTAGTTTGAAAAAATAATTTGATATTGGGGCTAGGTCTTGATTTAAAAGATGATGATATCATATGGTGGAAGTTTCTTAACTTTGACATGATGAAGGTGCTTTTAGATGAAACATATGAACATGTATTGTTAGATAGGTGGTCACATGTTGGGTAGAAGGATAAAGATACCACTAAGGGTTTCTTTTCATGAAAGAAAATCATATTACAAGTTCATGGATGTATTCAACAAGATAAGGCCATTGTTTTTATTAATCCTAGTTACAAAGACAATTTCATCAATGTTAACTTGGCTAAATATTGCAAGGTCCTGCAAAGCACATTCAAAGCACATAGGTTGAGGGTGAGAATGTTTAAAATTTTAAATATTTAAAGATCACCATGGATAAATATGTGTTKCATTCAAACTTTCAACCTATAGATATGGATGATGTAAATATTGTTTTGGGATATCCTTGGATGGACTCCATTGGTATAGTTAATTTTAATATGTAATTTTGTTTTTTGAATATTTGGTATAAGAAAAATAAATTACATTGCAAAATATTTATCTTACAAAACAAGAAGTTCCCAAGGGGTTACCTAAAGAATACTTGCATGAAAACTAATTATAGGGTCGAGGGTTGAATCATGAAAAGAGCTTACATACGCATATGAAAAAAATCCTCAATAAGGACATAAAAAAGAAGAAAAATATTAGGAACTAAATGACTCAAAGGAACCCCATGTTGAAGAGTCCAAGTATGAAAAACCAATAGCTAAGGTTGATGTATATCACCACCCACACCACTCAGAGAAACACTATTCATCAAGGCAAGGACATGAGCATCAAAAAACTTATGACCAAAATGTAACAAGAAGGGAAACCCATATGGAGGCACATGGAGGACTATAAGAAACACAAGGAGATATCAGAGTAGCACAACGAGAACATGACACCAAAGGAGCAACCAAAATCAAGATTGAGGTGGTAAGGAAGTAGTTGGACCCAATGTTTTCATTTCACTGGAATGGATGGATGCTTGTGCTTGGCACTAGTTGGATACATTTCTAAGCCAATCATATTGTATGGCTTGATCCCATGTTTCGAGGATGAAACATGTGAAGGGGGATGAAATGCAGTGTACCTAAGGAGGATAGAATGGGGTACCTAGGGAGGTACCCAAGAGGAATAATGATAGATAGGTGGCCGCACAATGTGGAAACTTGAGGTCTAAAATCGGCCTCCTAAGGAAAAAAATAAAATAATAGTTAAAATAATAAAATAAGAGTTATGAATTTTGAAAGGGAAAGAAAAAAAACTTTTTTTTTAATCATATTTTCAAATTATCTCCTTATAGGTTTACTCCAATTTCAAGTGTAGGTAGTCCTTGAATGCATAATTAAATTCCATATCCAATGAGTATGCACTTTGCATACTTTTGATAAACCCATAATGAGATAAAATGGAAATACATGAAAACACGTGTTTCTCCAACGACTTCATACACTTGAATTTTGAGTAAACTTGTAAGGAGATAAGTCAAAAATAGGATTAAAAATATTAGTTTAATTCCTTCCCCTCCAAAAATATTTATCGTTATGGTTGACATCATCATATTGAGTCCTAATGATTCTTTTAAAGTTGATTTTGATAATACATTTTTTGTTTTAAGGCCCATTTTGGCCTAAAAATTCCCATAATGGAAAGCAATAATTGTAAGAATGATTACGAGGAGGTTCCTTCACTATAAATTTCCTAGGAAGTTAGATGAAACTATATAAAAGATAGAGGAAATGTAAAGGATTGTATTGTGAATCATAGTGTAATTGTATCAAGCATGCCTTGTAGAGTGATTCCTTCCATAAGGAGTAATTAATGGTGTTAACCTACCTCGAGGGTTTTCTCTACATTCTTGTGTTCACTCTTCTGTTGTCTATTGTGTGGATCTATTACATTATTCTCAATTTAATTTCTATCTTGTATTTTCAAATCTATTAAGTAACATAACAATCCCTCGAATATTCCTAGGGAAAACATAACCTAGTTTTTGGCTACATGGTTTTTCTCTTTGGGTCATCCGACCCTCCTTATTTTTTCTCAATTACATTAATATGATTTGGGAAGCCCCTCCTCTTCCCTCCTCATTTTTCATTTTCATCCTCCTCTAGGCTTCACCTCCTTCCCTATACACTTGTTGATGAGTTGGTTCTTTCTAGGTCATTATCTCGAATATGAATTTATTCAAGATGAATTTTCCATAGTTGTGGTTAACTACACTCCTTTACCTCTCTCCCACAATGTCACCCTTGGTTGGTTTGTTTCTATAGAATTCAAACAAATACTATCTTCCATGGAGATTATCCTTCCTCCCTTATATCTCTTTCATTTTATGCCTTTGTTATCCTCGTACCACCATTGCCACCTCATTCCTTTGATGGTGTTTGAAAGTGCCACCACCTTACACCTTTTATGATGAAACCTCACCATCATTGTCACCTTTGATGGTGATTTCCAACATCATCGCATAATTACCTCTCCAATGACACCTCACCATTGTTGTCACCTTCTATATAGATTTATAACATCGTCACCTCATTCATTCATTGATGTCACCTCACCATTGTCGCTTCCTCGTGTTCCCTTAGTAGTTATGGTTAGCATCATTGCCTCTCACTTCTTATTTTTTTTTTGTTTCAATAGATCCATCCTCATGTTGCTACTTCTTCTTTCTCTTTTGTTGGGCCCATTTTCCTATCCTTTCCTAGGATATTTTCTAGGCATCCCTTTCCCTCCTTAGGGCATGTTGCTAACTTATATGATGTAGGTACCTAACTTATTTCAACATACTCTTACAACTCTATCTCATGCCCATAGATATGTGTATAAATTACTCTTCTACTCTTACTCTTGTGTTTTCTTTGTAATATCTTGTTCATGATCTAGTTGTCATATTTATTTCATGATAGATAGATTTATTGCACATATTTTCATATTCTAGTTGCTATTACTGCCATTAGTCACGCTTTATTTCATGCTTAATTGTTGCACTAATATAGTAGTTAGACTTGCTTGCCTCTAAATGCCATAATTCAACTATTATATTTCTTACATTATAGTTAGATTTATTTTTCATTTCCTAATCTCATAATTTACATATTATAGTTTAATTGCTATCTTTTACTTGCATAGTAGTTAAGCTTGCTTGTTTCCCTATCCCAATATTTTTTCTGTCATGCATATCATGTCTCCCAAATCCACTTGGGCTTGATATTAATGGGGTTAAATGAGTCAAAACCACTTAACCCTTATGAACCCCTTGGAGAGGAGTGTATCATGGATTATGTTGATTCACTTCCCATCAAATCATGTGAGATAAGAACCTATTGATTGACTGCAACAAAGTAATAAATAGAGTCACCCCCTATGATTGAAGGATATTTTCCTAAAGACCTAATAATAAGAGGGACATTTTTCTTGCATGCATACTAGAGGAACATTGTTTCCATGACACTAAGTCAACACACATGGTATGCATTTTATGTCCGATTCATCCCTCTAATGGATAAACTAACATACACCTACACCTTGAGGTCATTCCATCACCTAGTTATACCATTCACTTCTTCTTTGTAAAGTCTATTTAATCAATCTATGTTTGAAACCCTATCTTGCATGTACACACTTGGATTAGCAACACATCTCGGTATAATCTCTCTTCTACTTTGTTGACAGTGGAAAATACCCAAGTTTCAATACTAGGGATTAAGCCCAGTGGAGAGGCCCAATTAGAATCTCTTATGTTTTGTGTGGAATAATCCTTCAAATTTATGGCCTGGAAACCTTATGATGAGTTTTAATGTGTATTTTCTTTTTAAAAGTTTTATGTATTTTAACAGACTGATAAAAATGAAGTTGTTATTTGTTTTTTTTTTACAAGAACTGAAAAATTTGTATTATCAAAAAGGAGCGGTCGAAATTGCTGAGGGGTTACAATGTCCTTCCAAATTCAGACCCATCAAAGGCCTTAATTAATACACTATTACAAGATACTAATGAATGTTTCAAATACTCAAACTTCACATAAAACAACCTTACTGAATATAATCGAAAAAAAATTCCAAGGATAAAAGTGAAGACACACTGCATCTACATTAACCTGTTGGGGAAGAGCTCGCCGATTTCGCTGACTTACGGGCTTGAATTCTTGTTATCATTGGTTGAGAAGTGGCATGTGATGTCTTCTTCTTTCTTACTACTTTCCAATTTTCATTTTCATTTTTTGAGGTACTTGTGATGCGTAGATTTTCTGGATTGTCTTGATCTGGAGCTTTTATTTTTTCTTCATCCAACACCCCAACATCTTCAAGTTAGATCTTCCCAGATAGATGGTAGTTGAGGAGAAGATAAAGGTCCCTCATCAGAAATATGAGGAGTAGAAACCTCTTTCGTCAAATTTTGAGACGAAGTTGGTAGAGGAGGAAGATCTGGATGAGACATATTTTCGCTGGATTGAGGCTTGGAGATAACTTGATGGCCGTCGTTTGATCCCACCTACCAAGTGAATTTTGGAGTCTTTTAGATCTTCTTGGGCCCTTTGGAACAATGGGATGCAAGATATCCCATTTCAAAATAAGATCTGCAACACAAGGAAATTCTCTAATAGTCTAGTTTCTGAGACCAAGCAAAATTTTTACCAGTAAGAATAACTTCGGTTGGGAATCCTTTACTGAAGTCCATTTCCACATAGATGTGTGAAAAAGTGGACGTGTTGTGCCTTGAAGTTTCACTAATTTCAAAGTGGAGCTTTTCCAAAGCCGAACCAATGGCTTCAAGCAAGGGTAAACCCCATAAATGCAAAGGGAGGTTGGTAAGCCTCACCCAAATAGGAGATGAGGAGAGTGTTAGAAGCTAGATTTAAAGTAGGAGACCAGGGTTTCATGAAAAAACTTGAATTGCCCCCAAAAAATGGGCCTGAGATAAGAATCAGATCACGATATTCTTTAATGTCGAACTCAACAATGAAGAAACCTTTAGCGCAAGGATAAATGAAATATTTCTACTGCATGATAGGAGTCCAGGTTGTTGAGATCCAACTATTGAGATCAACTAAATTTGGCCAGAAACCATTGAAATGACAGACCAAAATCACAGATTTGTGGTATTCTTCCTCCTCCTCGGAATCTCGACCCATAGGAATGAAAAGGGGAGGATCTTCCTGAACTAGAAGAGACGACGAAGAGATATCTGAGTTCCGATGAACAACCTCATAGAAAGAGGCCCCATATTTCGAATCTGAGACTGGCCTGGACCCCAAGATGGAGGAAAAAACCCTACCTCTTGGGGATCCTGCAGAGAGG
>JASDQU010101578.1:169835-180509 GCA_032191745.1 Picea mariana | reverse complement strand
GGTAACCATGATTTATACTGATTCTGGATAATTGCCTGGGCCGACTTCTCATTCTGGGTGCCTATTTACTTAGTATATAATATTTCTTCTAGCCGACTTCTTCTCTTGTAGGCTAATAACCTAATACCAATTATCCTCTTGAGCCGACTTGTCTTCTAGTGTTATTAGCCAACTCATTAGGGTTTCTTCTTGCTTCCCAGAATATTCTATTCTCGTCAGGTTTACACGTGGAGGTAAATACCTCCCGCAACTACCATAATATCAACACTCCCTCCTAGCTAGGGAGGTATTGAAGGTAATGGTCTTGAGCACAAACATACCATTCGCCCAGTAGCATCAACATAGTCGTATAGACTATCTCATGATTAGATCATGAGCACCATCATCATTATCAATGTGATCAACTACATCATCTCTCGAAACCATACTCCATCTGAGTAATCAGACATGATGTTGGATAAGTCACTCACTCCATAGAGTGACACAAGAACCATTCATCTAATCCGGACATATGTCCTAGAAGAGTAAATGTCCTGGACCATTTTCCGTCTGGGAAATCTCTATCCATTGATCATCCATCTAGCTGATAATCATTTCCAACACTGTTGATAGTCTTCAAGGCAATCGGAACAATATCATTCAATAGAACACAACTGTGTCTATCCATAGTAGTACACAACCACAATCCAGTGGTACACTACCACACCAAATACCACACAGATACTTGATCAATGACATATAATCATAATCAATGGAACACATCCACCATAGTGGCATCCATCTATTATCTAGAGACATACAGTCTCCATAACAATCATCTGATATCAACCTGCACAGAAAACATTGTTATGATATAAACTGAATCATCTGGGCCATTCTTCCACTCACATCTGTGAGATTTGGAAGAGCATCTGCCCTCAAAAAGTTGAACATCAATGATGAGCTATCTGGACTATTCTTCTCAAGTAAGGAAGAATAACTGTCCTAATTTCTGAGCCTGAACCATTCCCCACCCTGGGCCATTCCTCCGACACTAAACAAAGTGTAACCTGGAGAGAATGAGTCCGACCTAAGAAATGCCTGTCCCTGATTGTTGAACCTGGACCATTTGCCACCCTGAGCCATTCTTCCAGCACTAAATAAAGTGTAACCTGGAGAGAATGAGTCTGCCCTAAGGAATGTATGTCCCTGATTGCTGAACCTAGACCATTCCCCACCCTGGGCCATTCCTCCGGCACTAAACAAAGTGTAACTTAGAGAGAATGAATCTGCCCTAAGGAATGACTGTCCGGACCATTTCCAAAGGAAATGACTGTCCTGCACCAACCTCCAAAACGATTCCCCATGTTAACCACAATGGGAAATCGTTGTCCAGCGAGGTGGGCTAGTCTTCTTGAGTAACCCTCAAGAAGAGAGACTGTCCTAGACCATTCCCCATGTTAACCACAATGATAAATCATTGTCTATGGTACATCAGCAATCCATCGAACCATTTTCATTACAAAAATGACTGTTTAATCTGGACAATTTTTCCGAACTGGAAAATCTCTGTCCGTCAGAAATCTCAAACCACTTTCCGAACTGGAAAGGAACTGCTCATCCTAGACCATTTTTCGAACTGAAGAATGACTTTCCATAAATCAATACACATCAGTGCTCCCTCCCAACCTGGGAGTCATCTCTTCCTTTTTCAATAGGGAAGTCGTCTCCACAAGCTCCAACTTGAGTATGAAAACTCTTCTATCTTGGACAGAGGCTTTACCAAAATGTCTGCTTATTTGCTCATCTGTGGAGATATATATTTGAGAGCCACTTTCTCCTTTCTGGACTTCATCACGGAGAGTGTAATGCTTGATCTCAATGTACTTTGGTCTTTCTGGAACACTGGTTTTCTTTGAAGGCTTCATATAGCTCTGATCAATATAGTGTGTTATTATTGGATTCATCTTTTGTTCCCCATTAGCTCATAACATCGTCGCAAGGCTCAAACTGGAACATATCCATGTGGAACTTCTTCTGTCATCATGAGATCTTTGTCATGGATTGGCAATCCATCATCCCGATCTTTTGGAAGTCTTCACCATGCTTCTGCTGTGTATTGGAGGTTCTCCACCAAGTTGTCTTCTTCAATCTGCATACAAGGGTCTCTTTCTAGTATACCTCAAAGCATTGAATTTTCTCTACATACGTTGTTTGTTCAATTATTCTGGAGAACATTCTTTACATTCATCTGAAGTCAATTCCAACCTATGGATATTGTGGACGATATAATGGCTCATGTAGAGATATATCTGGTTTACTGGAACAAGTAATCATCATAGTCTTCTCCCTCCATCTAGGATAACCTCTACTTCTGAATCTTGCAATGCTTACATTCATAAGGCTTTCATACACTATTCTTCATCACAACTTTCAGTACCTCTGCTTGATTGCTTTTAGTGAGTTCATATCAGGCTAGTAATCTTGTGATTCTCGATACAATGACTGGTTGTTCTGGCTTTTCTTTCTTTCTTGGAATTTTCATGTTCTTCCTCATGTTTCTCTTTAGATCTTGGGTCCATGGAGTTTTCTATAGATTCCACGCTCTGAAGATTCCAGCTTCTTCCTTTCATAGTAGGATCATGGATGTGGATGGATAACAAGGGATACTTTAAGGCTTCTTTTCGAAGAAGACTTCTTCTAAGGTCAAACTGAACACGTACTGCTTTTCATGGCTGCTACCATTGATATACTTTATCATCTTCAATGGATCATAGGGTTAGATCCCTCCTAATCCTTGCTTCATGTATGAATGCATGCTCTTCTTTTGGTAATATATAATCGGCTCCCTTCATATAGGAGAGTCCACGCTTCCGTCTGCATCCTTATTGCCTTCTGCAAGGTGTTACAGATCTTTTTCCAATTTCCTCTTGATTGCTGACTTCTTTTTGTCTTTACTTCTTCTAGGTTTCTTTCTGATTTCGTCTTATCTTGCAACTTGTCTTATAGTCATAGTGATAGCAGTCCTTATCTTGTTTTTCTTCCATAAGTATAGTTTCTCTTTGAACATATTATTTTCTAAGAAATAGATATGCAAGATATGTACCGAAAAACATGGTATGTACAAGAACTATGAAGAGTATTGTTACCTTGTCTTAGAAGAAGAAGTTTGTTTTGTCCTGCTTGGATTTCTTTGAGGGTTCCCTTTCTTTGACAACTGATGCTTCGTGTGTTTCCTTCCTTTTCTTTAACTCGGGACAATGATTCTTGTAGTGACCATACTTTTGACAATTGAAGCATTGTATCCTTGGCATATCTTTCTCTTGATTTGTTTTCTTCCTGGAGCCAAACTTCTTTTTGTTCCTGAAATCCTTGAACCTTGCTGTGAAGGCTTGATCATCGTACTTCTTTTGGGGTTTCTCTTTTGCACTGATCCTTGATTCCTCTTGAGCACAACAAGTCCAAAGTTCTTCAAATGTAGGATACTCCTTCCTTGTGTTCATGCTTGCGGCAAATGCATCCCATGTCTTGGGAAGACCATTGAGTACTGTGTTTACCAATTCCTTCTTTGAAATGATCTCTTCAATAGCTTGTAGTTGATCTCTTAACTGAGAGATTCTCACAAAGTATGATGTTATGCTGTCATCATCACTCATCTTCATGCCACGGAGCTCGTTCTTCAGACTCATAACTTGTCCAATGTTTCTGATCGAGAAAAGATTTGCTAGGGCATCGTACATCTTCTTCGATGAGTTAAGATGGGAGATGTAGGGTATCAAGTGGTCTTTTATAGAGTCCACTATGATACTCATGGCATTGATGTCACCGTCTTTGAACTTCTCCATAACTGCAATGTTCTGTGGTTCCTTCTCTTTTCCTTCTTCAAACTCTAGTTCCACGATCTTTCCTTTCACGATATCCAACATTTTATTCTTGCCAAGGATGACGTTAATCCTTGTCTTCCATGCTCTGAAGTTAGAAGCTCCATCTAACTTGTTTTCTGACTTCATAGAGTAAGTCATGGCTGCTTTGACTTGGTCAACCCTAGATTTGACCAAAAACTCAAACTTGACGTCTTGGCTTGCTGAGAGTACCAAGAGATGCACTAATCTAGGGCGCACTAGTCTATCCGGAAATTAGGTCAATCTCTTCACTTAAGGTGCCTCAACGAGAGGATTAGGGTTTCTGCTACTGCACCTCCTAGTAACCCTAGCGACAGTGCTTTGGTGACTGCTCCTGCTAGAAACCCTAGCGACAGTTCTTCAATGAGCTTAATATCCTTATGGCTATGCTTCCTTCCAGCGGTTACAATGAATGAAGGAGGTGTGGGCCCATAACCTGTTAGAATATAATGGATGTGCTCGTTTTACCATAGACAATATCACTATTGTCACCCAACCATAGGTCGAAGCCACCCTCCGAGCACCTTAACCTTGACAGAGAATCACTCCGGAAGCAAACCCTAGGCTAGATAGCCACACAAGGGGTAGCGCACCTTTCTCCAAGGATAGCGCATCAAAAGAGAGCTGATCAAATAGTCCAAACCATAACCAAGAGATAGTCCAAGCCAAAACGGAATCTGCTAGCTGCAGCAGCTGCAATGGAAGCTCTCCTCCAAACCTGCGCACAAAACTGGCTAACTGCAGTGCGCACAAGTGATCTCTACAGTTCTGAGAATGCCTGCCAGAATGAAGACTGACCTCCTGTATTTATACTGATTCTAGCTAACTGCCTGGGCCGACTTTTCATTCTGGGTGCCTATTTACTTAGTATATAATATTTCTTCTGGCCGACTTCTTCTCTTATAGGCTAATAACCTAATACCAATTACCCTCTTGAGCCGACTTGTCTTCTAGGGTTATTAGCCAACTCATTAAGGCTTCTTCTTGCTTCCCGAAATATTCTATTCTCGTCAGGTTTACACGTGGAGGTAAATACCTCCCACAGCTACCATAATATCAACACTCCCAAGGTGAAGTATTATTGGAAATTCAAAAGAACTTTGAGTTCTGGTTCTAGGGCTTTCAATGTTCTCCCAAGGGGAAGTATTATTGGAAATTCATAAGAACTTTAATTTCTGCTTCTAGGGCTTATTGGACTAATATTTTCCATAACAATGTGTTTCCAAGAGAGTGGGCTTATTGGACTAATATTTTCCATAACAATGCGTTTCCAAGAGAGTGGGCTTATTGGACTAATATTTTCCATAACAATGTGTTTCCAAGAGACTAGTTTGGAAGTGCAAGTTAAATTTTATCTGACCAGCATCTATCTGGAGGTCATATATGAAATGTTGCAAGCATTTGTATTTTTCAGTTGCATTACTTGCTATAGAACACAAGGCATGGATGATGTCTGGAAGGTATGCTTGAATGCTATATTTCTTGAATTTTTAATATTGAAATATTGTTGCCTTTGTGTTGCAGGAATACTTCTATGGTCTTACCAATGAACTGTCACCACATGCCAATGTTGTAAATTTCAGTGACCTCATATATCGATTTGGTGGCCCTCAAGCACCTCGTTCTGCTCTGCCGATAGGTGCAGAGCCTTCAGCAGATCCCACCCATGTAGCTCCTGTCACAATTACTAGTGATCTTGCGCATGCTGTTCTTGCTGTTTCTTATGCCAATGAGCCTGAGCTGCTCCTCTCCAGGTATGAGCTGTATCAAATTATTTTATTTTCCTTTGATCCTCTGCATTCCTTCTAGGATGGCTTAGCTTACTATCTCGGCCTTTCCAGATTTGTGCAGTCGTAGCTAATAAGCATATACTTGTTGTAATGAATATGCAGCAATGTAGCTGGATTTATCTATATCACCGATATTGACATAGAAAGGTGAGCTAAGGACATATATTGATTATCAGTCAGTGTTAACTAAAAGAATTATATTTGAGGATATTCAATTCTCTGGTTGGTCTTAAATGTCTTTAGTTACATATTTTATTCCATCCCTTCTATTAGCACCATTCATCTCATACTGATCTGTAAATGCAAAATGATTTATGCTGTTGCAGGAAGAAGATTCCATATATAGCTCCATGCCCAGGGGAGATTCCTAGTAGGTTACTTTTGGCAGGGTCGTTAACATGGGTGGACTAAGCTAACTAATTTGTTGGATCCTAGTTTGTTTCAAGATGGAGAAAGTAGTGAGCTGCTAAGTGCAAGCCGAAATCAATTGCATTGCTTTTCATGGGACCAACTTTTGGTTGCATGCTGATTCATGTATTTTAATGATCATCTCATTTACAAAATTGCACAACAGGGGTAAAAATATTGCCTTGCTATTTGCCAGATCATATGGTCTTTCCTGTTCTTTGTTAGTTTCACTATTTTCTCCAGCATATTTCAGTGTAAAAGTACTACTACTTGCATCTAGTGATTACGTATGATGATTCTTAAGCATTTAAAAATGTAAATTGTTAGACCATTTCAAAAATGGGTCGATGGAACAATATTTATAATTGGGAATTAGAAAATGTGTGGGATGATGGGTGATGTGGCGATGGTTGGGGAGTCGGATATACAATTGTTCCCCAACTGGCGGGTCCTGCTAGTCTGTTGCTCATGTATAAATACACACTCAGCTTAATTGTTGTCCTTGCCATTACTTGATTTGATTGAGGTAGTGCTTTGACCCTTTGAACATATTGATGCATCAAGAATATTTTCTGTTCTATATGTGTGTCCTGTGCATTTTTGTTTCTGTGGCTGTTGCACACTAACATATATGCAGTTGTGCAAGCACTGTTGCTTGTACTATTTTTGTCTTAGCTTAATAACATGGGAAATAGGGAATGTCTAAGTAAATATGTGGCACTGTTCCTGATCTAGACTTAGTATGGATCTCCCCATCCATGGTTGATGATAACAGACATGGAGAAGAGATAGGGGTATATTGTCAACGAGTACATAGTGTGAAGCTGGGAAGCTGCAAAGTGGGAAGAAACGTGTAGCATCGTTGCTGATCTGGAACTGGCATGGATCCCCCCACCCGTCATTTGGTGATAACAGACATGGAGAAGGACTCAGGATATTCTGTTAATGAGCAGTGTGAATTTGTGAAGCCAAAAAGTGTGAAGTCAAAGAGATTGTGAAAAGTGATCATGTGGGCACCATTTCAGATCTTGATTTAGCATGGGTCTCCCCATCCATGGTTGGTGATAACAAACATGGAAAAAATCTCAGGGGATAATGTGATAATGAGCAGATAGTGTCAAGTTGTGAAAGACGTAAAGTGTGAAGTCAGAAAGATTGTAAAACGCAAAGACAATTTGTGGAAACTGCAGATTGCGAAACCAGAGTCTAGGGTGCAGAGCCTCTGTTGGTTGAGTGTGAAGCCATTGGAGTCTGGGTTGCAAAGATGGCAAGCCTGCACAGACTACGAGTCAGTGTTAATTATGCCAGCCAAGTTCAGGCCAGTTTTGAAGAAGTAACTTCGTCAAAGGAGAGTGCATGCTAGATGACTTTCAAGCCAAGGATGGGTAGGTTGCAAAGATTGGAAGATAGTTGAGTGTAGTACTCTTGGTGCTCTACAGCCCAGTATTTGCATTGAGAGTAACGAGGTGCTCTACAGCCCATATGGGGGAGATGTTGATGCGTTAGCATTATGTTATGTTAGATAACACTATATTAAAAAAATAAATAAGTCGGCTCGATTTAAAAAAATTAAAAAATAATACAAATAAAGTCGGCTCATCAAATAAACAAAACAGCTGCACACACCGTGTAAAACTTGACATGTAATGAAACAATAATAAAAAAATTTACACCTTAAGAAATTGGATCCCTTTCGGTGCTTGATAGATTGGTGTTTAAGATAGATCTACGGTAGTCACAATAAAGATGATGAAAGTTTGAGCTGGTTTGGAGGATTGCAACAAATCAATTTGACATTGATGGGATACCTTCTTAAAGGTTCTTAACAATGAGGTCTTGTGGTCACTTTTGGTTGATTGAGGTCTATTTACTAAAAGGCCTCGTTGATTTTAAGTGGTGGTAGATGCAAAGAGAGTGCAGAGGGTGTGATGGGTGACGACGTTGCTATGGTTTTTGTATAGAGTATGCATGGTGGGGTTTCAATAGTGCTAAATGCCGAACCACACAATTGTGAAATAGATATCTGTTATGTATATGACATTGAGGAGTCAAATGCATGGGGAATTGTTTGGGTGTTGTGCCTTGCGCGGAGGGCACTGATGTTTAATAAAAGGATGTGAGAGTGAGGATTGAGTTATGATTTGGTTGTGTAGCATATTAGGCTTATGAGCATGTTCATGAGTAAGAAGTGGGTAAAAGGTGAGTTTTAGCTCCCCTCCTTTAGGCTTTTTACCCCTGTTAATTTTGGCAAGCATTTTCCCTTCTCAATACACACCAAGATTCCAAAATAACTAGCATCTTCTGTAATGGTTAATAGATCATGTTGGTGAGCAAACCACCATAGTGAACAATTCGTCCCTAGGACAAGCCCCCAAGGTGAACAAACCACAACGTGAACAAACCATGCTAGGAAAGCAAACCTCCAAGGTGAACAAACCACCAAGTGAATGAACCATGCCAGGAGAACAAACCTCCAACATGAACAAACCACTATGTGCATTAACCGTGCCAGGAGAACAAACCTCCAACGTGAACAAACCACCATGTGAATGAACCAGGTAAACATCCAAGGTGAACAAACCACCATGAGAATGAACCACATCAAGAGAACAAACCTCCAAGGTGAACGAATCATGACATGAATGAACCTCGCTAGGAGAACAAACCTCTGAGATAGAGAATTCAAAATCATGCTAGATCTATCTATTTTCCAATACAATTGAACATACAATTATGGGGGAATTAACAAAGAAATCTCAAATTAACAAATAAATCTCAACCATTGACATGCAACAATTCAAGGAAAAACTTCAACAAGGTAAATATAGATATAACAACACCTCACTGCAAAGGTGTGTTGTGATACGGTTCCATAGTTCCAAGTAAGTTTATGTCAATTCACTGCCATCACAACAAAATGATAATTCATAACGCAAGCATTCTCAATACTTCCATCAATCAACCTACTAGATCACTTGTTCGGGAAGCAACATCAAACACCGACATCATCATCATTGATACATAATCATTGTAAGCAACTTTCCATAACATAATTCATTCATTTCCAAATAACCCATACACAAGAAAACCAACATTTTTGTCAAAAGTAAATGTGTTTATGCATTCAAACTACTAGGTGAATCATTGAGCACAAGGATTTAAGCATCAATAGACAAGAACCAATCAGATAGTAATGTAGGTACTAGCTGAATCATTGAGCACAAGGATTTAAGCATCAATAAATAGGTACAAATCAGATAGTAATGTAGGTAGTCATAGTATTCTAGAACATAAGGAAGCTTAGATCCACAAACAAGTGCCAATCAAATAGTAACAAAATCAATCATCACCTAGTCATTCAAGTTACAGTAGAAGAGCATTGAGATATTCAACCAATGCTTATCATTACCATCCTAAACAATTCCCATATGCAGTAAGGTGAAAAAATCAAGACATTCATTGACACTACCACATGATTTTGAACCTTCATCCATCCTCACAATCAATCATAAGATGACCTAACACCACCATTCAACTTGCACGCAGGTTAACCATTTCAATAACCAAAACTATAGAATATTGTGTGATCATCCCTAAACAATGTTATCAGTATCATCATTATCATCAATACCAACCACATCATCATCAAATCCTCAAGATCGTCACCAAATCAATATCAATAACACTATCAATAACAACAAATTACTATCAAGTAATCAATATTAACAAATTATTATCAAATCATCAATACTATCAGATCAATATCAATACCATTAACACCATTATTATCACTATCATATCAATCTATCAATATCAATATCACCAAATCAGATTATTCAATTAACATCATCAACATCATGAAATCACTAACAAAACATTATCAATCATCAATATGAGGATCATTAATATTGTGGCATATTTAAATCATCATTATTAATATCATGGAATCATCATCATTCAACCAACATCAATCATCAATGTCATCATCAATCATCAACATAATCAAGTCACAACATCAATAATCAAAATCACACATCAATCGACAACATCGTCATCAAATCATAACTTCAATAATCAAAATCACACGTCAATCGTTAGCAACATCATTAATTGAGCATCAAATCACACAAATCATGAAATCACAACATCAATCATTATCATCATCAAGCATCAAATTAGACATCAATCATCATCATCATCACCAAATTAAAACATCAATCATCATCATCAAGCATCAAATCACACATCAATCAACATCAATCATCATCATTGAGCATCAAATCACTCATCACTCATCACTCATCAAATCACACATCACACATCATCATCAAGCATCAAAGCACACATCAATCATCATTATCGAGAATCAAATCACTCATCAACATCATCATCAAATCGCAACATCAATCATTATCATCAAACAACAAATCACAACAACAATCATCAACAATATCAATCATCAAATCATGACATCAATCTCATAATCGAGCATCAAATCAAACATCAATCATTAGCACCATCATCAACCATCAAAGTCACACATTAATCAACAACATCATCGTCAAATCAAAATCACTCATCAATCATTAACATCA
>JASDQU010101578.1:144760-155858 GCA_032191745.1 Picea mariana | reverse complement strand
CAGTTGTGCTTAAATCTTCTAAATCTTTGGAATGTGTTGATGATATAATGTGTTGATGATGATCTCATAAATGTGGTGATGTGATGTGATGCTTTAGTCTTTTGATATCCTGCACACATATAAGTAAAACGTGGTTAGCTTGCTTGTTGTATCTTAGATATTCTTTATTTGTAAACCTTGCATCAAGTACTTTGTGGATATCTCATTTGTGAATAGATATTTTGTAATTCTTTTGTAAGTACTTGTATCTAATATTCGTTGGTTTAATTGATTCTTTTGCAATCTTGTAAGTAACTTGTAATCTACTTGTAACGAAACACCCCTTAACATAGTTGACCCCATGCCCAATCTTTAGGCACTAGTCTTAGTTGACCCAGGGAAAAGGCTTGCTTTACATGCTAACCCTTGCATCTTGCATTGTTGCCTTAGCATCTTAGGATTAGAATCCTCCAAACCTTGTAAACAATTAAAACTAACTCCTAGAACTTTAACTTTAACACATCTAGTAACTAAGGTCTACCCCCTTTGGCTTCCCTAGGAGTAAGCCTAGACGGAAGAGGTTCCGGTCAAAGTGACATCGTGGGCTGTGAACCTAGGCATTGTGCCTCCAAGGACACACTAAGTGAGCCGGACTTAACTCACGTTTGCAAGTGTGTATAAGGACGGCAACACATACTTTACAAAATGAAAAAAAGGTTACCCCTTTCAAGGACAACAATATATTCAAATCAAACATGGGCCATAATTGCATCATGAACCATTGAGATCATAAGTTATGAAGTAATAACCATTAATGCTCAACATAAATCATACTCATTATTATTCAACATAAATCAGTGAGGAAATGCTCATTAATGCTCATCAAGAAGATAATAAGTCCTAAGCAATAGAGGGTGCATCATAATAATTAAATATTAGTTGAACGGTCCTTACCAAGATATTGACATACAATTGTCATGCACTGGACATGCTACACATATTTAGTCTTTTTGTAGTAACAATAGGAAGGGTCCATCAATGATCAATAATGGATCCATGCTTTGGGTCAATCTCAAGGCCATTATACCAAATCTCATCTTGGGACAAGGTCGCCCAATCATAATTAAGTACATAGAGTAGTCTCATAATCATTAATTTGGAATCTAGAGATGATCCCCCCAAATCAATCTAATGAAAAATTATTGTCGATAATAATAACTTGATATGAGGTTCTATGCTAGATATGGAATTTACTTTCTTTAAGAAAAAGTAAGAGTAACACAAAAAGATATTATAAACAAACACATTATACATTCACATATATCTCATACAACAATAAAACAAAACAAAAAAACCTATGGATGCAATAGCCTATGGATCAACTTGCTAGATATATCAGCCATTGATTTAGGTTGCTAGATACCAAGACCAATGAATGCAACTTGCCAAACAGGAAATCGGTAATAATAAAATTTGCATGGGCTTTCTCTTAGGTCTAATGGAAGCTAGGGTTTTGCATGATAGGGATGCAGGTTTTGAGGCTTGATTGACAACTTTTCAAGGGCTTTAATGATGTGTGAAGGTTGACCCATCTCTAGAAAGGGAAATTTTTTCCACCCTATAGCTGCATTTAATCACATGGAGCTTTTTTGTAGTGATAAATAACTCCACAATTGTCGGTTTAAGGGTTTCCATTTGGCTTTGGTTTCTTTCTATTAGCATTGGACGCGCGAAAGTTTTAAGTTAGATTGGAGGTTCACCATGGTTTCAAAGCTTTAAGGGTGCAACACTGTTGACCCTTCTTGGTTGTTTTTCTTATGGTGAGGATGAGGAAGGTCACACAAATGCCTACCTCCTTCAGATGCATTCTCTTGGGTAAGTCACCTCCCAAATTATTCATAGAAACACTTAGGGTTAGATTATATTTTCCAAATGATGAATGAGGGATAGTGGTTCTGCAGGTTGAATGGCTTGCTCACTCTTAGTCTAGTTATTTTGTTGGCATGGGAGCTTCTACCCCATAGTCTAGTTAGGGTTATGGAAGGTCTAGGTGGGGGAAGAGAAAGAAATTGATGTTGGGTTGTGATAGTTCATGATAGGGTTTCAATGTATATGTATTTTGATCTCTATTCAAGGTTGTATCTATACACATACATGTATATTTATTTTGATCTCTATACAAGGTTGTTAAAAGTACATGTATATTTATTTTGATCTCTATACAAGGTTGTTAAAAGTACATGTATTTTATATAAAATGACTCTTGTTAACGTCAAGTTCATAAAATAAATTATGTATTGTGAGAACATGTGTTTCCTCCTAGGAAGTCACAGGTTCAAATCCATAGGGGGTAGAGTATGTACACCTCCATATACCTTAGCAGTCAAATCATTGCACCCAGGGGGGTCCCTTGTCCCACAAACAAGGGGGTCTCATACACCAATTTGGTGTCTAGATTATCCGTGACCTTAAAATTAGATAATAATAATTATTATTATTATAGAATCAAGGAGAGTATAATGTAGAATTAAAATGTGTCATAGGTTTGGGGTACTTGCCCCTCATTAACCTGAAATGTTTATTAGTTAGTTAAATCTATTTCAAACCCAAGATTGAGTAATTAAAATATTTTGATAAAGAGAAGACCTTGTGTTTTGTTTTTTAATAGATATGCAAATGATTCACACAATATCTCCAAGAAAAGATAGAAAATCCCCTTTACTTGATTAAATCCAAAAGACCCTAAAGGTAGGGTAACACCTTACACGCTTCCTTTTATGGAAGGATCAACTACTGTTCACTTACCTCTTTGAGGGATAAACCTGTTGAATTTTCAATAATCTATGGCTCATGCATTTACTTTAAATTTTCTGTTTAACTTTTACTTGAACCATAACTACTGCAACAAACCAAGATCACATGAAGAATAACCATGCACAAGAACACAAGAAGTATCTTGGGAAACCCTTCTCAACAAGGGAAGAAAACCCAACCAATCCTTTGCTATATTTTTCAAGAGAAAGAACTCCCACACCATCATCAAACCTAGCACACAAGGGGGTGCTGTAATTCTCATAATTTTAGACCACAACTTCTGAAATCATGAGATGGCACAATGTTAAGTGTGTTTCCTCAATGGGGATTCACCTTTATTTATATAAGACTTATCACATCAAATGATGTGTCTATTGGCACAATAGGGCCGACCTCAATAACTTAAAATATAATTAATAATTACCATATTAATTATCTTTTACATTAATGATGGGGCCGACCTGTACCCTTTACATCACAAATAGGGTTACAGGTAAGTCTAACTCTTGGACAATATAACAAGGGATATCATACACCCACTAGTGCTCAACCACTAGGAGCACATCCATCTGTGCTCAACCACAGGGATATCCACATCTCTATCTCACTGCGTCTCACAGGAGAATCACACTCACTAGTGCTCAACCACTAGGATCACGTTCACCTGTGCTCAGCCATATGCATGTCCAACTCAACAGATTACTTTCTCACCGCGTCTCATAGGAGAATCACACTCACTAGTGCTCAACCACTAGGATCACGTTCACCTGTGCTCAGCCACAGACACGCCCAACTCAGCAGATTGATTTCTCACTGCGTCTCACAGGAAAATCATTTGGAGTATCACATCATCTCAAATCTTTGCACAGAGGAGACCAGTACATAGTTTCATCTCCATCTCACAGAGAACGAAACACCCAACTCATAGGATTCCCCACATAGGGCTACACAACATTCCATCTCCGTCTCAAAGAGGAACCACACACCCATATCATGGGATTCCCTACACAGGGGCACACAACATTCCATCTCTGTCTCAAAGAGGAACCACACACCCAACTCATGGGATTCATCACTCCACACAGGGGCACAACGTTCCATCTCCGTCTCAGAGAGGAACCACACACCCATCTCATGGGAACACCCAAATCATGGGCTTCCTCACCCCACACAGGGGCACACAACATTCCTTCTTCGTCTCAGAGAGGAACCACATGCCCAACTCATGGGCACACCCAACTCATGGGATTTCTCTCAGGCCGACTCACTCAGTCTATGTCCTGGAGAATGTCTCACGCAACTGTAATCATCAACACTCCCTCTCAGCTAGGGAGACATTCTCCATCAAGCCAAGTTTTGCACGAAAGTACTCGAACTTCATCTTTGCTATAGTCATCAACACTCCCTCTCAGCTAGGGAGGTATTCTCCACCAAGCCAATTTCTCACGAAAGTACTCGAACTTCATATTGGCAAGCGGTTTGGTGAAGATATATGCAATCTGCTCATGTGTAGGAAGGTGTTGCACGTGTATTGCTTTCCTCTGCAGCATGTCTCTGATATAATGACATTTTATCTCAACATGTTTCAATCTATCATGAAACACAGGGTTCTCAAAGAGCTTCACACAACTCTAGTTATCACAATGAATAATAGGATCCATCTCATGACCAAATAAGTCTCTGGTACTCAAGGCCACAAATCTTTATTTCCTGCTGCACCAGGACCATAGCAGACCCCAAGGTAAAACAACAACCGAACGTGCTCTTCCGGCCCACTACGCTTCTTGCCCAATCGACATATACCTGCAAACTCAACTCTACACTGGAGGCATATCTCAGGCCATATCCAACTGTGTCTCATAGATATATCAATACATGTTTCGCTGCTATTCAATGAGTCTTTCTTGGCTGACTCATGAATTGAATAAGTACATTCACTGCATAGCATTCATCGGGTCTGGTGTTAACCAGATACATCAGTGATCCAATCAGTTGTGAATAAATCTTGTCTGAATCATCATAATTCATTTTCTTCAAATCCATCACCATCGGTGTAGGCATGGATTTGCATTCTGTCATACTGAACTTCTTTAATATCCCCACTGTATATTTTCCTTGACTCAGGAAAATCTCATCAGTCCTCTGTCATACTTCTTGTCCCAAGAAACAGTGTATCATACCTAGATCCTTCATCTCGAAATCAAAAGTCAAAGTTTTCTTGTATCCAACAACAAGGCTTCCTGAATAAGTCACCAAAATTAGGCTCTCGTCACCAACAATGTAATAATATAGGTTTGGATCAACAACACTCTTGTTGAATCCCAAACTCATCAAGAATCCATCCATCTTCTCGTACCAAGCACAAGGTGTCTGCTTTAGTCCATACAAGGCTTTCTTCAACCTGTACGCATGAGATTTCTCGTCGTATATCACAAATCCTTTTGGCTGCTCGATGTAAACTTCTTCCTCAATATCACCATTGAGAAAGGCTATCTTTACATCTATCTGATGTAGTTTCCAACTCATGGATGATAGTATGGATGGAAGTGTACCGGGATACTGGATCAAATGTATCATCATAGACAACTCCCTCTGTTTGTGGGAATCTTTTGGCTACAAGTCTCGCTTTATGTTTTTCTCGACACTTCCATCAACTACATGTCCCTCTGGCCCTTGCAGAGTTTGTCGAGCTTAGACAGGCCTTTCACAGGCTATTGCAAAGTTTATGGGAATATCAACTAGAGCAACTGGATTGAATAATTGTCTCCCTCTGAACTGCTAAAGGGGAGAAGGTATTTTCTTTTCCTTATTCTCAAATAGTTTTGACTTCCTCTGAGTCAAGTGACTCCTTCTGAATTCTGAAGAATAACCATCTTCCTTTGTTGTTAACCTGCCTGGAACAAGGAAAAAAATGAAAGGAAACAAGACAAGAATATCTCCTAGAGGAGATTCATGAGTACATCTCTAGAATCAAAATAATTTAAGGATTGTTGTCACAACTACAACACCTACTTGTAATGTAGCAACCTTAGAAATGTAGGTTAGAGGCATGATAATTAAAACAATCAAACCTAGAGTCTTCACTTCCAATGTGTTGCTCTTCTGGATGCACTGAGATCTCTCTAGATTCACGATTGCAACAAAGGTTCCTTCCTCTTGCAAGTACCCTCATGACAATGATGCAAATAATATATACAAGTGCATACCTGAGAGTGTACACCAATGAATATTCTGCTTGCTTGTCAATGTCCCGATGAGCAATGACATTCCTTGTTTGTTTACCATAGACTAGAAGGCAAATTATGTTGTTGTAGCTTCCTGTGGTCACCTGCCACTGCTACATTCTATAAACAGACTTGTTTTCCCCTGTAGCCACCTTGTACCATGCAAGTCTCTGTATCAACCTTGTAGCCGCTTTGTCCAATAGTACACTACTGTCACTTTCAACACTTGTTATCCTAACGTTGTCTCAATACTCCTTAACACTTTTGACAATCTTGAAACTTCAATCTTGAATTTGATCGCCATCATTGAACATCATTGAAGATTTCACTACAGTTATTTATTATATTTATTTTCAAAAATTAATTATGAAAATAAATTTCAAATAATTTTATATTTATAATAAGTATTAAAAAAACAAATTAACAATAGAATATTGAGAGACATCAGGAGTGAAAGGAGTGAAAGTCTATCCCCTTACTAATCACCAGAATTTATTCCAAATAGTGTGAATAACACCAAATAATAATTGTCCTGCCATTAATTAAAAACTGAATAATGAAAAGTTTTCTGAATATTAAAAAATCATAAAAAAATTATACTTTAATATTTAAAAAGTCCAAACTAGAAGACCCACCGATTACAGTTCAGGATCACTCAATGATATGTTTATTTTCAATAAATAGTATTGCTTTACAAACGACAAGACGCCTTACAAATCACGATCACTCAATGATATGTTTATTTCCAAAAAATTGGAGGCATCATATCCTTCGCAAAATGTAACATTCTTGGGCTTACATTATACAAAAATTAGGTAAAAGTATAAAAAAAACTCTTTGCCATTAGAAATTTATATTACTTAAAAGGTAATTATTTTTTAAACCTTATGAAAAGTACATTCAATTTTATTAAAAAACAAGATGAAATAATAATAATAATAATAATCTATTTTTAAGGTCACGGTCAAGCCAACACATTAAATTGGTATATGAGATCTCCTTGTTTTGTGGGACAAGGGACTCCCCTCCGCCTCGATTTGACTGGTAAAGTCTACGAAGATATACATACCCTACCCCCTTCTGAATTTGAACCTGTGACCTCTTAAGAAGAAACACATGTTCTTAACCATTAGGCCYACTCAGAGTGTATCACGTAAGCATGGCTTAAATCAGAAACTTATATTACTTAAAAGACAATTCTTTTTTCAACCTCATGATTATGGTAATGTGCAAGTTTTGATGCACATTACCATAATCATGTCACGAGTTATAATGTGAACATGTGAAAACTATTATCTCGATTCAGAACGAAAACGTTTAGGAACTCATCACTTCTTAATTTGGATTGAAAATATAAAATATCAGAAAACAAAAATGCTACGAAGCCTAGGTTCGAAAATCACTCCTTAATTTTGATTGAAAATATAGAATATCAGGAAACAGAAATGATAAAGAAGTCTAGGTTCGAAATCTCTAGCAGATAAACTGTGAAGTAATTATTCAATTTCTGATTTGTAACAAACAAAACGAAAAGTCTGCACTGCGGAATGTGAAGCTGATATTCAATTTCTCATTATAAACAAAGAAAAAGAAAATTCCAAACACAGGAAAGCTGATATTTTATTTCTGAAAACTGTAAAAAAAGTGACAATCATTCTTTTCTGAAAAAACTGAAAATAATATGGGAGTTTACATTTTTAGTCTGCACTGCGGAATGTGAAGCTGATATTCAATTTCTCATTATAAACAAAGAAAAAGAAAATTCCAAACACAGGAAAGCTGATATTTTATTTCTGAAAACTGTAAAAAAAGTGACAATCATTCTTTTCTGAAAAAACTGAAAATAATATGGGAGTTTACATTTTTAGGATTTTTTGAGTCTACATTTTTAGGATTTTTTTAGATTGTTTAGTTTACATTTTTAAGATTTTATTAGGATTTAAAAGAAAGGTATTGTCTAAAGTTTTAGTATTTTTGGTTGAAATCCGGTGATATAAATTTGACCTAAATCACAATTTTGTGTTATTTAAATTGCACTCAAATCAATTAATTAAATCAATTTCTAGTATTTTTGATTAAAATCCGGTGATATAAATTTGAACTAAATCACAATTTTGTGTTGTTTAAATTGCACTCAAATCAATTAATTAAACCATTTTCTTACCAAATTTTGAGTAAAATTGACCTAAATAAACCAAAATGTATAACATTTAAACTACCGCTAATAATAACAATAAATATAAAAAATAAAATGTATAACATTTTGACTACCGCTAAGAAATGACCGATTTAGTGTTGGAAATACTCTATGACTCACGAGCCCTTGATCTGCTCCCTTCGACGGTGAATTAGCTGACTTTAGGGCATAAAGTTATATTTTCCAATTGAGTTGGGCGTAATGGGTGACCAGCCACGAGAGCCAGCTAACGGAAATGGCGAAGACAACTCTGGTAAGTTGAACTTACCCACCACCTTATTTCAGGGTTTCTATTTACATGAATTCGCGTTTCAAGAAATAAATAAAATTTAAGATCTTAGATGCATATGACAAATTTAAAAATACAAGGTGATTTCTGCAACCCACCGCCTCATGGCTGAGGAAAGCATCAGAAACATTGAACTGTGATTGAATGTTGAAATGTTATTCTTATGGATAAAAAAACAATAGACCAAGATTTCGCTGGAAAATTACACGAAATACAAAATGCAAGTCGATAACTTGGATGTTCATGACGATGACACATATACGAATTATGAACAATTGTTGCAGAAAATTTAAGTACATGGACAACAAAAATCATTTGAAAATGAACGAATAGGATGAATTGAACCGTCATCTGCTAAGATTTCCTAAAAAAAACGCTTACGACATAATATGTTCTTTGTATTGAATACACCTGTATAATATATGGTGCATAGAATAATTCGTCTTGATTTATGTAAGCATGGACTAAGGGAAACTAGTTAGGTTCATAGTGACCAACATAAATTTCAGTCACATTAAAAGGATATAATATCAAAATGAAAAACATGCAAAGCAACGAGCTCAAGCTTCTGAGATATTCTGCAAAAGGCCAACCAATTAACATGAAGTTGTGTATTGTGTTCTAATGATTTTTAGTTTGCCTGGAAAGAAAATGGTGCAAACCAAAAAGGGCGTATGGTGCTTGTAAAGTAGAGGAATGTGTGTGAAAAGAGTTTTTGGAATCTAAATGACATTGTCAAAGTTTTTGAGATTGATTGCAAAGATAGACAAATAGCTAAAGAAAATTAATCATGCCTAGAGAAATGGCAATAAGTGTACCTAACCAGAATATCTTCCCTGTTTAGAACCGCCTTTCTTTTGGCCCCTTCATTGCAGGGTGAACAAAGCAATGCTAATATAGATGGAAAAACATGAACTGAACATGGAGATTTAATTCTACCATATAGGCATTCATTTACATCGGAGTGTAAAAGAGACCTTTCACGTTCCATCATCCTCGTCATGTGTGCACACTGTAAAACCCCATTCCAATATCACGGGGAGACAACTTAGCTATAGAATGATTTATTTAGCAAAAATAGGAACATAAAGATTCGTTCTTTCTGATTGCATTGTAACATACAGTACAAAAGAAACAGGAAGTTTTCAATTAATACATCTGGTAAAATACATTGAAAAATTATTTCAAATGCATTACAAAATTAAAAAATAATGTATCTATGAATTTCAAGCATGGTTGGTACAACCAAATATCAATATGAAAGTGCTTTGAGAAAAACAAAAAGAAATTTCTTGATGATCAATGAAAAACATATGATCTCCAAACAACCGATTCAAATCATAAAACAGAGCAGTACACTCAAATTGAGTTTCAATTTTTTTATATGTTGAACATCAACCATAGATGGCCTATGGTAACCTAAATATGTAAAACTTCAAACTATGAGTAAGAGTATGACAGATAGATGGTGCCTTAACTACTACAAATATAGATCTGATAGTATAAATCTGCCTGAATAAACACATCTGATGTAGGATTCTAATTCTCCATACATTGATACGAAGACATGGACATGCAGAGGAGAGGATACCCAGGGATTCAATAGCGTATTGGTGCATGTGCATACCAGCATGGCAACCTAATGACAATTACGTCGAGTTTACATGGCAGTCTATAACCTATAGATTGATTCTTACGATGCCTTTCAAACAATAAATGTGTGGTATTGTTTCATTGCTGACTTGGCCTATACCTATGGAAAACAGGAAAGAGGCAATACCCGAGGGAGCAAGATAAAAATAATCGAAATCTGCCATCTTTTTGGCTAACCTCCGTTGACCACCTATTTAGACTAGGGGGCAACGTCATGTACCATGAAGATATTTACCTTGTGGTACAACATGTTTAAAGACTTATGGCTCAACAAGGGAGTTCTTCCCCCGGAACTTCTTTTTTTGTACATGGAATGTTCGCTCCCCTGCGTGGGATAATAATGTAATATGTTAGCATGGGTCAATTTTTAGTTAGTTGCCTAGGATTTTATCATTAGAGAAGTCCTTTCATCAAGTGTTTTTTTTCCTCAGATAATTAATCTTGCTTACCAGCGATTTTAATTATCCTTGAATTTTTCACTCAAATAATCCTTCAAAGTGGTGAAAGATGTTCTGATGATCGAGCCCAATGTTTAAAAGTGTTGTAAATGACCATGCTAGACATCTCCTACAGTCTTGCGGAATTTCGTTAAGTATTGATAGGATTTTTTTTAATAATTAAAATTTGTCGTAAATTGAAAGTTTTAATTATTTTTGATGTAAAATGTAAAAATTTGGTCCTTGGGGATTTTGTATAGGGGCATGAGTACTTAAATCAAATGGTTTATGACCCCCTACACCCTTGAACCAAATTTCAATTCAATTGGACAAGTTTTGCTGGGTCAATGTCCATGAGGAGTCCAAGTCAGTAACAAACCAACGATTAATTGGCTAAGGTAAAAAAACCAAATTTTGTAAAAATGACTAAAGTCATGAAAGGAAAGGGGGAAATACTTCCTGAAGTATTTCCTATGTTATAAAAAAACTTTAGTATGCAAGAGCC
>JASDQU010101578.1:125878-141150 GCA_032191745.1 Picea mariana | reverse complement strand
GTGGGAGCGGAGAAGTCCTACTGGAAAGAGAAACCATCAACCCAATCATCTCGCCTGAAAATGTAGCCACAAGAATGATCAATCCATCTTTGAAGGGGGCAACTATATGTAGACGAAGACTCATCTTCATTCATGCACAAAGGCTCACTGCTTGTCGAGGACTGAGGGGAAACAAGAGATTGGAAGAATACTACATGGTCTCTTGGAGAAGAGGGTAAGAGGTAAGGAACAGTCTCAAGTGTAGAAAAACACCACCTCTTTCCCTGTCAATCTCCATGGAAATCTCCAAGATGAAAATGCTTTCGCTTTAAAAAATGAACCTCTGACCGCTCTGAGGTGGCCACGTCTTGGTATTCCTCAAAGTCTGAGCACAACGGTTGGAAATCCTCATAAAAGAAGTTTGCATCCTTAAAAGGGTATGTACCAAAGGATGACTGAAGATCACTCTGAGTATGTTGTGAAAAGTCATCCTCGAAGGGGCGGAACAAATCTGTAACCATATCATCACCAGGATTCAAAACATCTGAATCATATATGTATGAAGACCACTCCTCTGATGATGACACCCCCTCTTCCTAAGATCTACCCTCAATGTCATAGATGGGGTCTCTATCAAATTTGAGACAACTAAGATCCCATCTGCATCTTCCAATCTATATGAAAGTGTCTATAGGCTCATCAACCATATCGAAGGGTACTTTCATAAGACCATTAGTATGACTGAAATTGACCATATTTTCTTCTTTGTGTGCAGGAGGAGAAGAGGCATAGACATCTTCAACTAGATCTTCAAATTCTTCATCATTGAAACTGATCGTTTTTTCAACATTAAAAGGTAAACAAGGTCGGCCAACCTCGCCTTCATCAAACAGGATCAAAGATAGAAATGCCTCAATATGTTGTGCTTTATCATAATTCTTCTATCTTTTTATAAACAAACCCTTCCATCACCTCTTCATCATAAGAGGCTTGATTTTGAGTGCATAGTTCTTTGCTTGCTTTTCTTCAAGGGTATCTGTCATATCCAAGGTTTCCTCCGACACTTCTACACTTTCAAGGTCATGGAATAAAGTATCATTAAGGTCTTCGAAAGGGTCACAACTCATTGTGTTCTCTTCTTGATGAATTTGTTTACATGTTTGTTCTTCAAATACTTCTTCATCGTTAAGGGCGGGAAACAACTCTCTTATGAGATTCATCATTTCCTCAGCATCTTTGTTGGCAGCCTTTTCCTTTTCCATCTGTAAAATTTCCTTCTTCGAGGCATAACAACTTCTGGATGGGGATTCATCCCATGGTTTTATATTTCCATTGACTGAAAGGACACCTCAATGGAGTTGCTAGATGAGATCAAGGCTCATCAAAGGATGGAAAGGGGAAAAAGGGGAAAAGTGGGCTCTGGGAAGGTGGAGTCGCCAGATGAGCTTCAAGAAGAGCTCATCAAGAAAGGTGGAAAGGGAACATCCCTTGGGTGGAGTCTCCAGGAAAGCTAGGGGAAAGGCTTTGGGATAGCTTACCAAAGTGTCATTAGGGTACGAAGAAGACTCAAAATCTTCCTCGACAATAGAACCAAAATGTTATAGCGCAAGTTGTAGGTTGGGAAAATCCCGACCCAAGCACGGAACAAGTACTACAACTTGGGAATCCTACACCCAATGTCACCTTGATGTAGGTCCCGCACTTCAAGGGTGACTAGGTCACTCTAGGGAGGCGATCCCGGTGACCCTGGGGGGGTTGAGATGGAGATGAAGATAGATGGAAATGAAACCCCTATAGGTCAAGTCTAAGCGGAGTGAAAGGTGTAAAGAGATGCCCTGCAAGTCAAGTAATGGTTGCTCCATAGGTATAACACTTCTCTAGATGATTGTACCTACCCAAGACACAAGGAAAGACACTTTGCAATAGTATATGTTATTTGGATCAACAAATTAAGCTTGTTGTCCATAGTTTTCAACAGTAAATAACAATATATATCAGCAAGAAAATGATACTAAAAGATGCTCAATAAATGCTAAAGATCAAGTAGAAAATGCAAGAGAAAAACTAGTGAATGACTAGCTAAACTCAAGATGAAAAACCAATGCTCTTAGCATAAAAGATAAGTTTGTTATAAACACTTGTCTGCAACAAATTATATCAGCCTTATGGCTGTAAAATTCAATGTATTACAGCAAGAAAATCAACCACTGAAATCTCCTCAAACTTTTCCAAAAAGTGCGTTGGACCAAGGAGAACAAGTGTGCAAACTTTGAGCAAAATCTGATGGTTGATTTTAGGGTTTTTGCAGCCCTAATGGCTGAAGATGCAATTGTGTAACAGCAGAAATAAGTAGTGCCTATATGGGGATTCCCTAGTGGTTGTGAGGTGCTCAAGGCACAAGGAAAACAATCCACTTTGCAAGAAGTAAAAATGACCAAAAATCACGTTTCTCAATGCAACAAATCAATGACTGGTGCCTTTACTATTGGGTTAATGCAGTCACAACGATCTTAGACAAGCTACCTCCTTGGGGGTGTAAGCCCTTTTACTTCCCAAGGCAAGTTTCTTTAAGCTAGGGTTTAAGCTAAAAGGGTGTATGCCCTTATACTTCTCTTAGCAAACCCTTAACCAATGAGATGAAGAAAATAAAATGATGAAGACTATGGTGGGGGTGTATGCCCTCATACTTCCCACCTAGCTCCTAGAATAACAATACTTGAATTGAAATAAATGATAGCAAGAGAGTAAATAACCATACCAAGATCAAGAGAAATGCTAAGACAATTCACCACAAGAGCTAGAAAGCATCATCCAAAGCTAGTGCTAGGCCTTCCTCCATCAACCATTCATAACATAACCATAAACAAGTGCACAAGATCTAAAAGAGCCAAGAGGGCTGAAAATTTCAGCCCAAGTCTCTCACAAAAGGGACAGTTATGTTATAAAATGAGATTTTATGATCCCTATTTATACTAAAAGTAGCTAATATAGTTTGTCTACAAAATAAGGAGTAAACCACAAGATTAGGGGTAAACAACCTTAATCTTTCCCCCTTAACAAAGTGGCATTAAACAATTCACTTTAAATTTCACTTTTTGCATAAATTAAGCCCTGATTTAGGAGGACATCACCCGTTTAGGGGACGTTTTGCCACTTTGAGGAAGTCATTGGTGTTGGAGAAGCATGGATGGGCATCCAAAGGCCATGTGTCAAGCATCTAGGCACTCATATCATGGTGAAGACCTTTTCCTCAAAAAGTCGATATGTCAAAGAGTGGCACCTCACCACCATGCCCTAGCCCCCAAGGTCATGACATCAAGCTCAAAAGTGGGACGTTTTGCCCCTACTGGGCAAATCGTTTTGCAAGCAAGGGGTGGGCTAGGTTGTCCAAGTCATCATCAAGGTCGTCCAAGTCTGATCTCTCTCATCTGGCATGCGAGCCCCTGGCAACATCCAACTTGTGGGCTTGTATCCCCATGGAAGCCCAAGCTAGGCTTGTTCTCCCAAAATTGTCCACTAGCTAGGTCCTACAAAGAAAAATGAACACGCCCTCCAAGTATCTCAACTCATAACATCATGACAAGTTAATCCAATCAATAAACAAGCCATCCAAGCATGTGCATCAAAGATCACCATATCAAACAATTAACAGATCAAAGAAATTATGCGGCTTGTCAAGCTTAAATATGGGAGGGTTGACGAGGTGTCCTATTGGGTAGATCTTGCCTTAGGTCAAGGAGAGCTTCCAAGAGGTCCCTCTCTAAGCCATGTAAAGTGTATGAAGTGGATGGGATCAAGACTCAATGGGCACAGGGCTCATGACAAACAAGGGGTCGTAGTGTCTCATTCATGAGTGCCTTTGTAGAGGGTGTGTTATACCTTCATCCGCAATGCACTTTTTCCAAGCCCATCAATTGCCTTTTATCTTTCTTTTTTTATATTTTCTTTCATAATAGCATAAGGAGAGATTGAAGGTCACTACCCTGGCGTGGTGACCAGGTGATGGTAATGTCACCCACAAACACCTAATGGAAATGAGAATGTTGGCTCATGATGAGACCCCCTTTCTCTCAGCCATGCAACTAAGAGCCATTGCCCTGGTTTGGTGACCAGATGATGACAATGTCATACCACTAGATATCCATGGACGTGATAGGTCGACTCATGATGAGACCTCCTATCCTTCAAGTAACCTTTTAAGCATTTCTTTATTATATTGTGGGTCCCCTTTTTTCAAAGATAAGCATTTCATTGCTTTCTTGTACCTCATGGAGCCAGGCCCACTTCCTTTCGTAAGCCAACTGGTGTGGTGGATGCCATATGTAAACCTGTGACCATCTGTGGTGGTGAGTGAGTTTTCCATCTATGCAAAAGGGTATTATTGGTCATATAGTCTTTCGGCACTCCATATCTGCAACCTGAGGGCCTCGAGAAATCATCTCCTTAGTTATCCACAAAATGGGGATAGCATAACCAACACATACTAAAATCCTTGTGAAACATAAATTTAAGTCACGTAAAAAGGATATAATATCAAAACGAAAAACATGCAAACCAACGATCTCAAGCTTTTGAGTCAATCTGCAAATGGCCAATCAATTAACATGATGTTGTGTATTGTCTTCTAATGATTTTTTGTTAGTTATTCTAACTTTTTCCTTGAAAGAAAATGGTGCAGACTAAAAAGGGCATGTAGTGCATGTAAAGTCTAGGAATGTGTGTGATAAGAGTTTTTGGAATCTAAATTGTAGATTTTTTGAGGTACTATCAGGCTGCTAAATCTGGTTTGTCTTTGACCAGATTTTAGCTCTAAGTTTGACTTTCCAAAACTGTCTTCTTGTTTTCTTTAAGGACAACAAATTGTTCTGTTAATTTCTGTTGATAATTTTGTGGTTAGGTGTCCATTTGAGGTGCCCTTGCAAGTGTTTTACTATCCCAATATTAGCACATGCAATATACTTCAAAACATATAACACTACCTCTAGATATTTTAAACTTTAAATGTTGATCTACACTTCTAAGCATGCATGGAATTGACACATGTTTTTGGTCAACATGACCCTGGAAAAACCCCCCCATGGGGAAAACCAGTTTGGAGTAGATGTATAAAGAAGGCCTCAAATCAAAATGTAAAACACAGAAAACATATACAAGTGAACTTGGTACAATAGCAACCCTTCTCGGATGGCTTGGAGTTCCTTGAAGACTTCCCTGCTAGCCTCTTGAAGTAAGGCACACTTTGCCTTAGTGTGCCTTTCTTCCTTTGCTTCCCTTTGTCCCTTTTCCATTTTCCTTTGCTTTGACCTTGCCTTTGCTTGCGCCTTTAACCTTGCATTTGCCTTTGATTTGCCTTTGTAGTAGCTCTTGCCTCTCAAGATAGCCTCCCACAAAGAGATAGTGCGCCCCCTCCTCAAGCAAAAACTCCACAATGGTGTGCCCTCCTTCACCCTTGCACCCTCTACACTCTAGAATGCACCTAAGTAGGTGAATGAGGCCTCTCCTCAAGGTAGGATCGTCTCCCAAGCTAGATGTGCCCTCCAATCCTCTAGAATGCACCCTCCTCTAGCATGTGCATCCCTCCTCCATAGAATGCACCCTCCTCCTAGAAATGTGCGCCCTTACTCATAATGGCTCCCTCTACTACTCTAGAGCAAGCCTCACACATATGAGTAAGCCTCCCACAAGATATAAGAACAACCTCCACTAGATGTGCGCCCTCCTCACAAGAATGCGCCCCTCTCCACTAGAAAATGTGCCCTTCTCTACTAGAATGCGCTCTCTAGGATAATGGCCAAACCTCCATGGAAGACCTCTCCAAGCAAGCTCAACTCAAGCTATGGCTTCCTCCTCAAACCCTCAAGCTTGTGTGCCCTCCTCTCCTCAAGATTTGTGCCCAAGTTCTCTTTCTCTTCTCCTCTCATCTCAAGTGAAGAATGAGTCTCATAAATGCCCTATTCCCTCCTTTAGCCTCCTTTGGCCAAACCCTATTAGACCAATGGCCTAGATACAATCTAGCCAAGTCTAATCAATGGGTGAGATTCAATCCCAAAATCTCACTTAGGAAACCCAGTTTCCTTAGTTTGCTTTATGTCTATTAATTCACCCACAAAGTGTCATTTTAATGACTTAAGTGGCATATTTCACTTTTGACTTAAATCTCCTAAGTCAAAGTGAAATTGGAATCATAAAGTAAATTAACAAGGGTAATAGTCTTGTTAATGTTTAATCCATTATTATAGTTCTTTGCATTTCATTAGATAACAATAGCATAATACAAGATCACTGAGAAATACACAATCACAAGAGACACAACATTTATCCTGGGAAACCCTCTAGGGGAAGAAAACCCAACAAAACTTCCTTATTATAGATAACCAATACAATGCCAAGAGATCTCTTAAACTAAGCAGAAGATCCTCTCCGAGATATGCGCCACTCTCTCTCCTTCTTCTCTAACTACAATTTCAAAACTTGTCTCACAAATGAGAAAGTGAGTTGTGTGTCTAAGTGAGGCGCTAGCCTCCTTATTTATACAAGACTGACACGTGTGAAGTGTCTCTTCACTGGCAGGGTCGACTTCTCCAACTGGGTGGTTATAACCACCTTTATTATGTTTCGGGGCCTCTTTGATATATTCTGGGGCCGACTTCTTCTTTTGCCTTTTACAATTACAATATGACCAATCCACAAAAGGGGATTTGGTCCTTTTAAAGTAGACGACATGATCAATCCACAATGGGGATTGATCCAATGAATAATATATCAAATAATAATAAGAATACACTTTGCAGTTACATTATTTCAACACTCCCCCTTAACAAGAAGGGTATTCTTCAGTAGCATCATGCGAGAGAGAGGACAACATCATCAACAACATCAAGTGGGTGAGAGGACAACATCATCAATATCATCTTGGAACACTGACTGGCATATCTATAAATCATCGGAAGTTTTTCTTCATCGGTAGCATCGTCATTCTCAAAGGAATGCCATCATCATCTGCATCAATATGTATTAGTATAAAAACTGATACATCATCATCATCACAACACGAGGTTGGCTCATCATAATACAGGACTGGCTTTACGTCACCGCTGTCAAGCCGGAAGCTCAGTACTCATCTCATCTCAATGTCTTGCTTTATGTCACAGCACTCAGGCTGGAAGCAAGATACTAGATTGGCTTTACGTCACAGCTATCAAGCTGGAAGCACAGTACTAGTCTCATCTCATCTTCTTGCTTTACATCACAACACTCAAGCTGGGAGCAAGATACTCGTCTTGCTTTACGTCACAACCATCAGGTCGGAAGCAGGATACTAGACTGACTTTACGTAACAACTATCCAGCTGGAATCTCAGTGCTAGTCTCATCATATCATCTTGCTTTACGTCACAACCATCAGGTCGGAAGCAAGGTACACATCCTGATTTATGTCACAACCATCAGGTCGGAAGCAAGGAACTAGACTTGCTTTACGTCGCAGCTATACTGCTGAAAGCATAGTACTAGTCACACATCATCTTTCATTACGTCACAACCATCAGGTCGGAAGCAAGGTACTCATCTTGCTTTACGTCACAACCATCAGGTCGAAAGCAGGATACTAGACTGGCTTTACGTCACAACTATCCAGCTAGAAACACAGTACTAGTCATATCACATTATTTTGCTTTACGTCACAACCATCAGGTCAGAAGCAGGAGATGTCTCATCACAACATCTACTCCCCCTTTCGAAGAGGCTCCTTTCAGACTATACCAAGCTTATCTCGAAAGTACTCAAACTTTATACGAGATAGTGGCTTGGTCAACACGTTAGCAACCTGTTCATCAGTGCTAATGTATTGGAGCTTTAGGGCTCCTCTCTGCACCATGTCACGGATGTAATGATAATGGATCTCTATGTGCTTTGGTCTGTCATGGAGTACAAGATTCTCCATCATCTTTATGCAGCTCTAGTTGTCACATAGAATCAAGGTTGCTCTCATCTCTAAGTCAAATAGGTCGGTCAGCAACTTTCGAAGCCATATAGCTTCACGGCTAGCAGAACATGCAGCAATGTATTATGCTTTCATTGTGCTAAGAGCAATGCTAGATTGCTTCCTACTCTGCCACGAGATCATCACTGATCCCAAACTGAAATAACATCCTGAAGTGCTTTTCCTGTTAGAAACACTTCCTGCCCAATTTGCATCAGTATATCCACTCAATGTGAAGTCATGATCTCCATCATAGCTGAGACCACAATCTATTGTACCTTTAAGGTACCTCATCACATGTTTTGCAGCCACTAGGTGAACATGTCTAGGTTCTACCAAAAACTGACTCAAGGTGTTCACAACAAAACAAATGTGTGGTCTGGTGTTCTTCAGGTACATCAACGATCCAATAATTTGTTTGTACAGTGTGGCATCAATCAACTCTGACGAAGTATCGGCCAACAGCTTCAGCTTCGCTTCCATGGGTGTATTCATGGGCTTGCACTCCAACATGTCGAATCTCTTCAGGATTTCGATCGTATACTTTCCTTGGTTAAGGAAGATTCTCTCAAGACTCTGCCATACCTCAAGACATAAGAAATAATGCATTAGGCCAAGGTCTTTCATTTCAAACTCTGAGGCAAGTCTCTTCTTACATTCAGTGATGAACTTTTCTTCTCCAGTTAAGAATAAGTCATCCACATATAGCAATAATATTACTGGCTCATCGTTCATGACCTTGAAGTAGAGGTTAGAGTTTGCTTTACTCTTGGTAAAGCCTAATCTCGTCAAGAAACTGTCTATATGGCCATACCAAGCTCTAGGAGCCTGCTTCAATCTGTATAAGGATTTCTTCAATCTGCAGACATGAAACTTCTTGTCTTCAACCTCAAATCCTTGAGGTTGCTCTATATACACTTCCTCTTCGATGACACCATTTAGGAAAGCTGTCTTCACATCCATTTGGTGCAGCTTCCACTTCATCTTAGCTGTAAGAGCTATGATGGTTCCGATCGAAGTGTATCTAGCTACACGAGCGAATGTCTCTTCATAGTCAATGCCTTCCTTTTCAGAAAAGCCACGAGCAACAAATCTTGCTTTATACTTCTCAATACTTCCATCAGCAACATGTTTTATTTTGAAGAGCCATCTGGAGGATACCACATCTTTACTCTTTGGTCTGGGAACTATTTCCCATACTTCATTCTTCATTATGGATTGGTATTCCTTTGTCATGGCATCTGCCCATTCTTTTCTCTGAATGGCTTCTTCAAAGCAGGTAGGCTCCTCTTTTAGAAGATCACACATCAAAGCCATGTAACTGGAGAATGGATTTGGTCTTTTCACCTATCTTGTAGTTCCTTGGGGAACACCGTGCTTCTCTCCATCTTGAATAAGCTCTCTAGCCCAAGCTGGATTTCTTTTATGGAGGGTCGTCATCTGAGGAGGTTCTTGCACTTCTACTATATCATGGTATTCTAGAAGTTCCTCATCAGGGGAAGTTACGACTTCCCTCACTGGTTCTACAGCTCTGGGAACCTCCCTCATTGCAATACCGGGGATTACGGGTTCCTCTTCATATACTTCTTCAAGCTGACATTGTTTAGATTTCTTGAGCACTGCATCTTCATCAAAGGTCACATCCCTACTGATCTCAATGTGATGGTGACCTGGTATATAGATTTTGAAGGCCCTGGAGACCTCACAGTATCCCACAAATATTCCATTCTTTCCTGAAGGGTCCATCTTGTTTCTCTTTTCTTTAGGTATATGAATAAACACTGGGCAGCCAAATATTTTGAGATGGCTTACCTCTGGCTTCTTTCTGGTGAACATCTCTTCCGGTGTCTTGATCCCAAGTGCACTATGGGACAATCGGTTCTGCACATATACAACTGCCATTGTTGCTTCTGCCCATAAGCACATAGGAAGATCTTGATCATGGATCATAGTATTCACAGCTTCCATTATGGTTCTGTTCTTTCGTTCAGCTACACCGTTTTGTTGGGGATTATAGGGAGTAGTAAGTTCCCTCTTGATCCCAACATATTTGCAGAAGTTCACAAACTCTTTTGAGGTATATTCTCCTCCATTATCTGACCTGAGTATCTTAATCTTCCTTTCAGAAAGGTTCTCTACCAAGGCTTTGAATTCCTTGAACTTGCTGAACACCTCATCTTTATATTTCAAGAAATATATCCAGGTTTTATGAGAATAATCATCAATGAATGATACATAATATACATACCCACTAATGGAGGATGATGGCATTGGGCCACATACATCTGAATGAATGAGTTCTAGGACTCCTTCTGCGTTGTTGTCCCTCTTCGGAAATGGGTTCTTGATGTTCTTCCCTTGTGCACATCCATTACATATGCCTTCATGGCCACCTTTGAGTTCTGGTAAACCTGTGACCGCTTTGCATATGTATGGTAGTGCCTTGTGGTTGATGTGGGCTAACCTTCTATGCCAAAGTTCACATGAGTTTTCAATGGCGTGAGTCATGGCAGCCTCTGAGTGACCCTTTAGTTTATACAAGCCATTTTCTTCACTTCCAATGATGATTGCTTCATTTAAGGTTTCTCCTTTAGCCCACATAATAACTTATCCATCTATAAACGCAACTATGAAGCCTTTCTTTTCTAAAGCTGAAATGGAGAGTAGGTTCTTCTTCAAGCTTGGTACATATAGTACGTCCTTCATTTTTAGTGAATTCCTTGAATTCAGTTTGTGTCTTGATTCTCCCACTCCCTTGATGGGATATTGGTAATCATCTCCAAGTGTCACTTTCTGAGAAAAATTCTTTTTGAGATACAAGAGAGAATTTTTTTTTGTCCCGTCATGTGCTTGGATGCACCACTATCAATGAGCCAAGTGTCCTCTATGGGTGTTACAGATCTTGAGAGGGCCAAGATCAAGACATGATCTTTGATCTGCTCTCTTATCATCTTTGTGGGTGGCTCTTCATCTTTGACTACATGGGCATGGAGCCTCTTGTGTTTTCTCTTGTATTCTTCTCGTCTGGCTGGACAAAACTTCGCAATGTGTCCCATCTTGTCACAATGGTAGCATTGTACAAATGAGTAGTCCCTTTCCTTTTGTTGTCCTTTCTTCTGAAATCTCCTTGGATGAGATTCTTTATGATTGAATTTGTTTGATTGTTGAGGCTCTTTATGAGTCTCCTTTTGGAAGTAGGGTTTCTTCCTTCCTCCTTTGGTGTGAGTAGCTAGGGCTTGATCATCATCTCTTGCTAGTAACGCTTCACGATTCACTACTCTTGTTTCTTCTTGGATGCATTCTTCCCATAGGCTATCAAACTTCAGTTTCTCTGTTCTGGCACATATCATTTGGATGAATGCATCCCAAGGTCTTGTGAGACCATTTAGGGCCATCATTATGAGTTCATCTTCGTCTATGGTATCTCCAATAGCTTATAACTGTTCTTTGAATTCTAAGATTCTCGAGAAATATTCCTAAATCGTTTCTCCTTTCTGCATCCTTGTATTCTTCAGTTGAGTTCTTAGATTCATCTTCCGGTTTATGTTCTTTCCTTCATATATTCTGGTCAAGGCATCAAACATTTCTTTCGGAGTCTTCTTATATGACACATAAGGAATCAGGTGGTCTTTGATTGAATCTGCAATGATTCTTTTGTCCCTGATTGTGTCCTTTTGATGCTTTGCCTTTTCTGCAACATCGGTGGGTTCCGGTACTTCTTCTTTTATGAATATTGCTAGGTCATTCTCTTCAAGAATGAAACCAATCCTATACTTCCAGGCACAGAAGTTTTCCACTCCTTCTAGCTTGTCAACAAGCTTAAGCTTTCAGACATCTTTACCTAGAGCTAGGAAAATGACCGAAAAATGAAAGTGCTCAAAATCAAAATATGAACTTACCAGGAGGTGCGCTTGGCTGAGGCGAGTAGCTTGGTGTGTTTGGATTTGAGAAAATCCAACTTTTGCTCCTCCAAATTTGATCTACGGATTTCTGCACTGGTGCTTCTGGTTTTCTGGTAGCTCTGGTACTCTGGTACTTCTGGTACACTGGTTTTCTGGTACTTCTGGTACTTTGTGAAACTAGAGTTTCACTTTCCGGGAGATCAAGCCACTGAAAAGGTGCGCTGAGAGTGCCAAAGTGATCCTTAGAGGAGGGCACACTTTTCTAGATGGTTTTGGGGCTGAAAAGCTTCACCATAAAAAAGCCCTAATTTTCATGTACAGCAACAGTGACGTTTTTCACTCTTGTGAAAGATGCTTCCTTCAGCTTGGCTCTGAAACCATGTTAATGTTTAAGCCATTATTATAGTTCTTTGCATTTCATTAGATAACAATAGCATAATACAAGATCAGTGAGAAATACATAATCACAAGAGACACATCATTTATCCTGGGAAACCCTCTAGGGGAAGAAAACCCAGCAGAACTTCCTTATTATAGATAGCCAATACAATGCCAAGAGATCTTTTAAACTAATGCAGAAGATCCTCTCCCAGATATGCGTCACTCTCTCTCCTTCTTCTCTAACTGCAATTCTGAAACTTGTCTCACAAATGAGCAAGTGATTTGTGTGTCTAAGTGAGGCGCTAGCCTCCTTATTTATACAAGATTGGCACGTGTGAAGTGTCTCTTCACTAGCAGGGCCGACTTCTCCAACTGGGTGGTTATAACCACCTTTATTATGTTTCGGGGCCTCTTTGATATATTCTGGGGCCAACTTCTTCTTTTACCTTTTACAATTACAATATGACCAATCCGCAAAAGGGGATTTGGTCATTTTAAAGTAGCCGACATGATCAATACACAATGGGGATTGATCCAATGAATAATATATCAAATAATAATAAGAATACACTTTGCAGTTACATTATTTCAACAAGTATCCCCGTTTGTGTTTAGAGACTCACAAACACAAGGGGGCCACTTTCCAAGGTATCCAATTCTCAACATAAATGATATTGACAAAATTATTGAGATTGATTGCCAAGATATAGAAATAACTAAAGAAAATTAATCATGCCAAGAAAAATGGCAAGAAGTAAATCTAACCAGAATATCTTCTTTACTTTAAACATATAATACATGAAACATGAAACATTCAGTAATCTGGCATTCTATAGATATTGTTAAAAACCAATTAGTTCTTGCCAAATAGGTAAAACTGCGACACAATCGAATAAGGTATTCATTTGAATCCCTATTTAGAAACCGCCTTTCTTTTCGCCCCTTCATTGCAGGCTCAACAAAGCAATGTGGATATATATGGGAAAAGCTTTCCTAGAACCATGAACTGAAAATGAAGATTTATTTTTTACCATATACATAGGCATTCATTTGCATCGGAGTGTAAAAGAGGCCTTTCACCTTCAACAATCCTCGTCATGTGTATACACTGTAAAACCCCATTTCAATATCACGGGGAGACACCTTATCTACAGAACGATTTATTTAGCAAAACTAGGAACACAAAGATTCATTCTTATTTGATTCCCAAGATATAGAAATAATTGAAGAAAATTAATCATGCCAAGAAAAATGGCAATAAGTGAATCTAACCAGAATATCTTCCTTACTTTAAACATACAATTCTTGATACAAGAAACATTTAGTAATCTGGCATTCTACAGATATTGTTAAAAAACAATTAACTCTTGCCAAATAAGAAAAATTGCAACACAATTAGATAAGGTATTCAATTGATTCCATGTTTAGAAACCACCTTTATTTTGGCTCCTTCATTGCAAGCTAAACAAAGCAATGCCAATATATATGGGAAAACCTCTCCTAGAAACATGAACTGAATTTAATTTTTACCATATAGATAGGCATTCATTTGCATCAGAGTGTAAAAGAGACATTTCACCTTCAATCATCCTCGTCATGTGTATACACTATAAAACCCCATTCCAATATCACGAGGAGACACCTTAGCTATAGAACGATTTATTTAGCAAAACTAGGAACACAAACATTCATTCTTTCAAATCGTCATGTGGATACATGGTAAAACCCCATTCCAATATCACAGGGAGACACCTTAGCTACATAACGAATTATTTAGCAAAATAAAGATTCATTCTTTCAGATTGCACTGTAACATAGAGTACAAAACAAACGAGAAGTTTCATGAAAATTTAACCAAAATAATATATTTGGTAAAATACATTGAAAAATTATTCCAAATTCATTACAAATTTAAAAAAATAATGTATTTGGCATGGTTGGCCATTTGCATTTAAAAACTTATGATATGCAAACAACTAATTCAAATCATAAAACAAAGAAATACACTCAAATTGAATTTCAAATTTTTATATGTTGAACATCAATCATAGATGGCCTATGGTAACCTAAACAAGTAAAACTTCAAACTATGAGTAAGACTGGTAAATAGAAAAAACCGTTGTTGAAAAAGTTGGCATCGGCAAAAAGTTGGCGAGGATCTCGAAAAAATCATTTCGGCAAAAGTAAAAAAAAGTCAGCAAAAAATCGAAAAACCACAACAAATATTAAAAAATACAAAATATTCATTTTTTTCAAAATTTTAATCATACAAAGCAGCAACGACATTACATAAACACATTGGCACATAAATATGGAGAAATCACTGATATATATGTAGTGCATGCCAAATAAAAAATTATACATCAAAGTTGATAATGAATCCTGAAAGGCCAAAAGTTAGAACCAATACAAAATGACATCACACATATAATTATAAATGCATCTCATCATCATGAGGTAAATGTCTGATGTACAATGACAAATGAAACAAAACTAGAAGCCAACTATCTACTATCAATGTGGTCTACCCCTTTTACGGGAAAAGATAATGCGATGTTTGTCAGGCCTGCCCCGGATAGTAGAAGGCCCTAATTCCGACAGTGAACGGGGACTGGTGTTTGTAGGTCCATTAGGTGTATCAATAAGTGTAGAATGTTCTGTTGATGCTAGCACATCACCCTCCATGATGTCTTCAAGCCGCTCTTCCTCCTCTCGCTCCTCTTGCTCCTTCTCCTCCTCCTCTAGTTCCTATTGTTGTTCGGGTTCCTCCTCTAACCATGAAGGTGCCTCCTCCATGATAGGAATCTCAACCTCCACCCTCCACTTGGACAATACATTAATATTGTCCAAGGAAATGGCATCCACATCTGGTGTTCTATTGATCCAGATTATTTTCGACACGAAATGAGAGCGGAGATATAATAAAGAAATGCACAGAGATATTGCAGATATTCAATAATATAACAGAAATGTATCAGAGATGCAACCATAAACATAGATATACAGTAATACACGATTTCTATTAATCAG
>JASDQU010101578.1:89398-125778 GCA_032191745.1 Picea mariana | reverse complement strand
ACAATAATATCCAAGCTAGGGTTCTCATACCCTCGACTCCTATTTATACTAAAAAGAAGCATCTAGAGGAAGATCCTTCTAGAAGCGGAAGCTTCTATTAGGTCTTCTTACATCCGCCTTATTCTATTTTATTGAAAGGTCTTATTTAATATTGAACTTTATTACATCCGAATACCTTGATCTACCTATGTGTGGGTTAGGACCTTAACAGTCTAGTATTTGATATCAAAAAAATAATATTAAGTTGTATATATTTTAGTGTATATATTAGGGAAGGCATTGATATGAAATCTATTAGAAGAAAAAGTTAACGACTTAATGTAACAAAGCTAAATTTATGTAGAAGAAAAAATTAATAACATAGGTTAGAGAGGGATTTTTCCAATTAATTTTCAAAGTGAAAGAGAATATTATTAAATATTGGGTGGGAAGGATAACACTTCATCCTACAACCACTAAGGCTAGATCCAATTAACACTTCCATTTCAAAGTTAAATTTATGTATATAGAATTTTTTCAATTTGAAAAAATATATAATAATATAAAATAACAATGTAACATAAAGATATGTTTTTTTTTGTTTTTGTAAACTATTCCATCATTTGTATTGTCTTAAGAAAGTATTGTACAAAAACCTTGATTTTGGTCTACCACGTGGGAAACCAAACCAACAACAATGTAGTAGTTTGTCTAGCTTAACAGGCTTGGAAAACCATTGTTTCTTAAGACTATAGAACAAATAGTAACAAAAGTTATAGACATTTGATAAAAGTCTGATATGAGTTTGTCTAGCACACTGATAATTGAAAGGAGGTGGAGTTATAGCTCCCATGCCTCTGAAATTGAGAAAAGAGATAAGCTAAACTGAAAAACATGTGAAAATTAAGATAAAGGACGGTGGTCATCCACCGCAGGAACCCTGGGTTGAGGAAAATCCAGCTTGTCCAAGTCCATTCCAATTAACTTCTAGGCCATCAAATTGATCTTATGGTCCACCAACTTCACCTGTATATGCACATCATCCAACTAGAGGAGAATTTCTTGGTGGGATTTGTGTCTTTCTATTAGAACTCTACCCATTAGCATCTTGATATGTCAATAGAGATCAATGGTATTAAAATATTGGGACTCTCTATCCCACGTGGAGCCAGGGTCAAGGACCTAGGAATGAGTGTTGTTCCTGACTCATTGGAGATGAAGTGTCTGAGGACCCTAACATCAACTTCAGCCATGTCAATTTTCACTTGTATTTCAAGCAGGGTGTGGGTGTGGTAAGTAATTGTTGTGTCCTCTGCTACAAAGTTGAGATGGGAGCCTAAAGGCCTACAACGACTTCCCCTAGAGCGACGATGGGAGCTACCGCGGACCATGGGAACAAGAGGAAGAGGAGGGTGGTAGAGAATACAAACCAAGGTGAGGGTCAAGGGGTCTGAAGGAACATTGAGCATGGTAGAGAACAGAGGGGACAGAGCAGAGGGGTAAGGAAAATGATAAATCCATAGAGGAGCGAGGTGAAATAAATTATTTGGGCACACAGTGGTTGTCCTAAACTAGATAGAATTCATAATCATGGTCATAGAATCCATAACTACAAATGAATTAAGCCAGAGAACGAGGAGAGAGGAAAGGATAAAAGAGGAGATCGAGTTGCACAGGAAGGACGTCGTCAAGTCAGATCTTGAAGTGGAATGATGGTACATGGGAGAATGAGAGGGGGGGCATGTAGGTGGTAATTAATAGGTTTCATGGGTGAAAGGTGGCGATGCTCCTCGGGGAGCGGTCCCACTCTTGGATCTCGTCCATGTCACTTGATCTGGGTGGGAAAGATCAAATTGCACAATAGCGAGGAAGTCAAGATGTAGAGGTGAGTGGGGGGTGGGGTTCCATTTTGAGTCCAGAGGATGATGTCTCCTGAGGATTCCCACATTGGAAAGATTGTTTTCAAGTTTGTTGGAAAAATGTTTAACGTGGGAGGGGATGATCACTTTGATCTTGGGGATGAAAGAGTGGATGTGTTACAGGTTGCTCGCCAGATGCCAGCTTGAAGAGATTTTGCTAAGGGTGGATCCACATTTGCAGCTTTCTGAGCATATGAATAATGAGCTGGGAGTCCCCCTCGACAATTAGTATGTGAAAGCCTTCCCAAATATCAATGGTGAGACCTAATTCCAGTGCTTCAAGTTATGTCGCATTATTGTTTTCGATCCCTATGTAGTCATCATATATCTAGAGAAGTTGGCCAGAAGAATTATGGAAAGCACCCTCGAAACCTGCAGGGTCAGGATTGCCTTTAGAGGCATTGTCAAAGTTTAGTTTGAGGAAACCACTAGGGGGAGGTGACCAAGAGATAGGGGAAGAAGCTCCCAAGGAAGCATTGTGACTATTGGAAGAGGAGGAGGGGAGGTCAAAATCAAGATATTGCAAAATTGAGGAGCTCCTAAGGGGTACAATCCCAATCCTGTGCAGACCATTGAACAATAAGAGTGGTTTCCCTGATGTCCATTTTGATTTTATGCCGAATGATGTATGTTCCCATAAGTTCCTTTTTTTTAAGTTGGTGGTTGCATTCCTTCCATACTTCCTAGAGAATAAATCCAGGAAAGAGTTTCTAGGCGTGATAGAGAATAGGATTGGATAAGGTTGTGGATCGCCAATGTTCTATCGTAGCTGGGAGAGTATCTCTCAAGCGATCAAAGGTGTAGAAGAGGAGAGATCCTTGGTCCCAAAGGATTGAGGGGTAGGGGCAGGAATTTAAAAGATGTTCCATGGTTTCCTCATTTTGGGAACAGAGAGGATAGAAAGCAAGGTTGGAGAATCCACAACGAATGAGGTTATCCTAGGTAAGGATTTTACTCTTGCATAGAATCTAGAGGAAGAACGAGACTTTTGGCCAAAAATTTCCATCCATATTTTGACACAGAGATCCTATGTATGGAGAACTTAGATTCCTACAGCAAGGTGGTAGGCTTCCTGGAGGTTGAAGCAACCTGTTGATCTGTATCCCCATCAAATTTTGTTGGGCTTATCTTGTACCTTGATTTTATTGTTTGATAAATCCTTCCAAAAGTTATCCCAATTCAAATTAGGAGGGAGTAGTTTCCATTGCTCCTTAGGGATCCAATAATTCCATAGATCATTAGGACTAGGTGGAAGCCAATAATGGTTGAATCAATGTTTATTTATGAAGACCATATGATCTTGTATAGTGTGGAGTTTAGGACTGGAAGAAAGAGGTGGCAATCACTGCCAAGCATCGTCCCAGAAAAGAGTATGGTTGCCATCACGAACCTCCCAAAAACAATGTTGGTGGATGAGGATTTTTTTGTTCCAGGCTGCATTCCAGATTAAGGAACCTAAAATGTGGCCCTCAAGTCTAATGAGGTTATGTAGCTCTATGTGGGCGCAATACTTTATGTGCCATAGATGACTCCAAAGATTATTATTTGTATTGAGCCATCGCCACCTAGCACCAAGAATCAAACTAATGATTTCCATATCTCGAAGCCTAAGGCCTTCTTTTAGTTTGGGCAGGCACAACTTGTCCCAAGAAATCAAAGCCCATTTTATTTCTTTACAAGATCCTCCCCATAGAAAATATCTCTGCAGGTTTCAAACAACTTTCAAAAAATATTTTGGGGCTGCGAGAGTGGAGAGAAAATAAAGTGGCATTGCTTGTAGGAAAAACTTGAGCAAAACCAAGTGCCCAAGTGTGTTGAGCAATCTAAAGGACCACTTGATAGGTTTATGATTCATTTTGGAGAGAAGGTATTCCCAAGAACAGTTGCATAGTCCATTTTCAATGACGGGGGTGCCAAGGTATTTGGATGTAAGGGAGCTCCATTGAAAGCCGAGAATCGTGGAAATGTGAACATGGATAGCAAGGGTTGTGTTAAAGAAAAAAAATTGAGATTTTGAGAGGTTGATGGTAGTATATGAGGCCTCTATGAAGTTGGAGAGGTCTTGTTGAATATCTTTGGCTTCACGAGTTGTGGACTGGGCCATGAGCATGGTGTGATTGAAAAAATATTGATGGGAGATGGGGAGATCATCACCATGCAATCTAAGGCCTTTTATTTTATTGTTTATTACAATTGCTTTGAGAACTCTGCCAAGACCTTCTGCCATCAAAATGAAGAGGAAAGGAGAAAGAGGGTCTCCCTGGTGGATGCCTTGGGAAGGGGAGAAGGTGGCAAAAGGGGAACCATTAACAAGGATAGAGAAAAAGGCATTGGCGGTAAGGGACCGAACCCATTTGATCCGAGAGGGGGAAAAACCAAAGGCTTGAAGGGTGTGGTGGATATATTTCCAACTAAGTTTGTCAAAGGATTTTGACATGTCCAATTTTATTAACATGCCCAAGAATCTAGAAGATTTAAGAGAATGGAGTACCTTGTGGGAAAGGATGATCCCATCCAATATTTTCCTTCCTTCCACGTAACCAGTTTGTTCTTGAGAGATTAGAAAAGGAAGGAGGGTCTTAAGGTGATTTGTGATGACCTTCATGATGATCTTGTAGACTACATTGCAGAGAGAAATTAGACAGAATTTACTTGGGTCTTCCACTTTGTCCCCTTTGGGGATCAGGAAAAGGAAGGTGGAATTCAAGGATGGAAGAACAATGGAAAACTAATGAGAGTCTTCCACTAAGTCCCAAACATCTAGATCTATGATTTTCCAACAAGCTTGAAATATATTAGTGGTGAAGCCATTCGGGCCTGGTGACTTTCCTTTGGGCATCTCAAAGACCGCTTGCTCCACTTCCTCAAGTGAGATGGGGAACATTAAGCCTTATGTTTTGGTGAGACTAGATAGGGGATGTGGTGAGTAATTTTTTGAATTGTGGGTCTTCATTCTACTTCTAGTTCAAAGAGGAGTGCTCGAAAAAAATTGACAAGTTCTTGCTCCATTTCAACATTTTCTGTGAGGATGTTTGCCTAGTTGTCTTTTTGATAAGTGATACGATTATGGTGCCACCTTTGCACCATGGATCTATGAAAGAATTTAGTATTATTTTCTCCCTCTTTAAGCCATATGACCTTTGATTTTGTATTCCAAAGCAACTCCTCCTATCTATCACTGACATCTACATGAGATTGAAGTTGCGATTCTTTTTTTGTCCACTATTATGTTCTTCCTTCCATAATTATTGCTTGTTGGACTTGCTCCATTTGGATTACCAGTTCCTGTTTGGCTTTGAATATATTTCCAAATTCTTCTTTGTTCCAATCTTTGAGTCTTTAATTAATGTGCTTGATATTTTGTTGAAATTTGTACATCGGGGACCGGGAGTTGGGGTCGGATTCTTCCCACCAGATTTTAATGTTTTCCTGAAAGTTGGGGTGATCTAGCCAAAAGCTTCCGAATCAGAATGAGCGATTGAAAGGGTTTCCTTTGAGATCCAGGTCCAACATAATAGGCTAGTGGTATGATCCACCACATCGAAGAATGGAGGTTGAAATATGAAGGCCAACTAGCATGATTGATTTTAAGGCCAAGAAGCGGTCTAATATTGAGGCCACCTAATGCTTCCCACCTTTACGATTTTTCTAAGTGTGCAGGCCATTAAAAATTTCTAAGTCCACCAAGTTCAGAAGTTGAATGGTTTCAACAAAGTGATGAGAGTCACGATCAATTCTTATGATGCCTCCTCTATTTTCAACAAGGGAGGTAATGATATTGAAGTCCCCACCAATAAGTCAATGTGCATTGTCGATGATTGGCATGAGGTTTTGGATAGAATTGAGGAAAAGGAGTTTGTCCGAGATGGAATTGGGGATGCAAATATTAGTGAGAAATCCATATTATGAAGAACCCACTAGTTGGAAGAAGGATGAAAGTGAATGCTTGGTGGAGAAAAAGCTAGATAGGGTGAGTTATGATGGGTTCCAAAGGAAATCAAGACCCCAAGTTGCACCCTATGCATCAATTGAAATGGATTGGGATCCTTGCTAAATGCATGGAGCAAGAGTAGAAAAGAGATTTCTTTGACACTTTGTTTCCTATAACATGACTATAGTCAGTTTTTCTTTGAGAATTTTCTGCTTGAGAAGCCTATGTTTGGTTTTACCAATGAGGCCTTGGATATTCCAAGAGATAATCTTCATGAGAAATGGGGCCCAGGGGGGGGTTGGTGGAAAATTTTATGTCATCAAGGCAATGTGGCCTGAGTTAACCAGTAGTTTTCCTAGTTTGTGGAGAAGTTTCTTATTGCTTCTACGACCTATTTTTTCTCTTCCCTCGGGGGTTTGAGCTAATCATGAGAAAAATGAGTTTTAATTCCTATAGAAGGAATCGAGGGCTTACCTTTGGATGTTGTTTCTCTGAAGATATGGTTGCAAATTGTCACACACCCGCTACTCAAAATCAAACTTTTTCATTGATTCCTCAACAGTCAAAATCCCCGGAGTCCTACGGGGCTTAACACAGGCTAGCTCTTTCCTTTTTCCACCTCCATGTGGCTATAGTTCATGACTACAGGCCGAATCAGCACGACGTATTTTCTCACTTCACGACTTAGTGCTACTGGAATGTCGAGTCGCTCAACTCTGCAAAACCCCGAAGCTTGGAACCGCAAAGCGCCGAACCAAAATGAGGCTAGCGGGGGGCAAGTTTCTCTCTTGGGGTCCTGTCTACGTGACCCTATGCGGTGTCCACATGCTTGAGCCAGCCAAGAGCTTATCGGATTTTCACTATTCGGGGAATCATGATACCCGACTTCTACATTTCTCCATTCAAATCCCCAAAACTTCTGAGGTCACCAAAGTTTCCCTCCAAAGGAAGATCGACGGCCGTAAGCCTCCCCTGATCCAAGGTATGGATCCTTTCAGGGTTTCGGTACTCGAGAGTTCGAAATGAAACGACTCCAAGACTTTTCATCATTCAAATCTCCGAATTCCGATATGGAAAGTCATGTAAGAGATCGACGGATCTTAAGAGCATGGATCCAATGGTCCACGGGATTTCGAGTATCAGGATTTCGTGACTCACGAAGGTAATGTTTCTTTCCTTTTTGAATCCTTGGATGTCGAAACGTCGACCGACAACCACGTGTCCCTTCATTGGACGACGACGACCCTCCACCAAGATCGAAGGTCATGGCCTTTACATATGACCGCTACTCTTTCCACAACGGGAAATGCATACACTTTTGGTTTTCGGGGTTTTGGGATCCTCGATGTCAAGAGTTCCCTGTCTCTTGAGTCCTCGATTTTTGATGAGCCAATTTACCTATATGGTCCCTTACGTGTTATCTTTCCTGGCTGAACTCCTGGCCCATGTGACCACTATCTCACAAGACCACAGCCTTATCTCCTGTCAGGTTTTTGGACTTTCCACTGCCGAAATGTACTTGTCCTCAGGATTCACGATCTACTGAATCCCGATATGCCAATATGGTGACAGTTGGCCCTACAATGGATGCTTTCCACTTTGTCGGGATTCCGGACTTCGCAATTTCGAAGTATATGGAATTCTTGTCCACGGGATTCCTGATTTCCCGATGGATGATTTTACTTTCGGGACTTTTCCTGAAAGCTCTGATTTCTGCCACGCGTCCTCCTAAGATGGATGGTCTTGATCGCTTCTTGCGATTTAGGAGTTTTCGTTGCTGGAATACTCCGGCGTCATGTCCCTTCAATCTCTGAAATACTGACGGGCTCCCGATCTTGCCCACGTGTCCTCCTATGATAGACGGCTCAGATTGAGTCCAGGATTTTCACTATGAAAATTCCCAATCTCATGTCATCGTGACTCCTGATTTCACGAATGCCAATATCTCGATGGCCATGCCTCTTGTCAGGACTTTCAACCTCCCATTTACGAGGGCTTAACCCTCATGCATCTCTTAACGGATCCAATGGCTGTCGGGTTTTTCTAGCTAAGATCTAACGAATCAGATCAATCCCACGTCGTGTACTCTCTTACTGCTCTCTGGATGGGAAAAGAGACCAACGGTCCAGATATTCCCATAGACCTTGGGGATCTACAGTCCCGATTTCCTCGGTATTCACGAAGGTAGAGGAAAAGGGGCAAGGTATGTAGTGCCCTTGTTTCTTTCGTCAATCTAATGGTCGTGAATGACTCGAGAATCTTTCGACGGGATCTCGTCCGTCGATTGATGCTTATCCCTATGCTGCTACTTCGGGATTTTAAGAGGGTCATTTCTCCTCGTACAGGGTTTTTAAGACTTGCGCATTCAAGTCCTTTTTCCAGGTTCTTGGTAAACCTCTCCAAGGAGGGAATTCCTGTGAAGAGGTCTATTATGGGGCATTCCTGGAGACTGATAAGGGGAAACAAGTTCCCAAGAACAGACTGGAAGTCTGACTTGGTTCAACTTGCGCATAATTACATTCACTTATCAATCATAAGCCATGCATGGTTTTTCTGTTATAAGCATATATCTACCATTTCTTATCAAAACACTGCACAGACATTCTTATACTATAATCGTTCACAATTTCACAGTTTATGAGCATATATGTTAGCATATGAATTTCAAGATGCAATATGAAAAAAACACTTATCAGAAATAACATCAGAAGTGGGTGTGACTATTGAGAGGGGTGCTCGTTTCCACCCAACCGTAGGCTTAGCGACTCCCAATGGATTTACCACCAGCCACCCCCGAGCTGAGACCACGATGTTGCGAGACTGCGTCTCCGTTTTCCAGTGACCAGGAGCAAAGGTTGCAATCCTTCCTCTTTGCTATCACTCACTCTGCGTGTTGCCAGATCTCTCCCCTCACATCTGCCCTCGCAATCGCTTCTACCCCCACGCCTTATCCTCTTACAAGGTTGCATGTGGCGCGATTACCCTTGCGCTGATCAGGCCTGACGGCTCTACGGATGGGAGGTTCACCTCCCATCCCTCATTAAACCATCTACCCACCAACCCGCGAGATATTTAATTCAGGGCCAACGAGCCGCTTTTGGTTCTCCGGGCCAGTGGAGTCCAAATACAATATTCATTCTCAATGGAAGTTAATGCCACCTTCCCAGGTGCCCTCCACCGCCATCGTGGTCTCTTTTTCTGCACATCCCCTCTCAGCAGTACTGCAATAAATTCAAAATGTTATTCACATTCATTGACCTTTTCCTCAAGGTCCATTTACATCACATATTCACATTTATGAGTTTTCCATAGTGATTGGCCAGTCCAGTTATATTTACAAGCTGGGGGAAACAGGGTGTTACACAAATGGGGGCATATTTTAGAAGCTGGACCTGATGCTCTAGGATAGAATTTGGGCCTTATCACTTATAGGAGTCCACTATGAATTGGAGATTTAGTTCCCCAAGATCCATTTCATCTCCATATTTTGAGTCAAACTATTCAAGGGATCCCTCGTGAATTTCCTCTTCTCCTTCAACATGGTTTGAGGAATTCATATTCATAGTTTTGTGGTGCTTGGCATTGTCTTTCTATTCATAGTCATCCTTGGGGTTCACCTTTGGATGTGTTTCACGATGAAGATTGTTTTCATTTCCTTCCTCGTCATGGGAGAGGGATTCAAAGGAATTGTTGGTTTTGATATCTCTGTTGGAGTTTGGGGGGGCAGGGTTTCTTTGTAATTTTCTTCTTTTTGAGACTTGTTCAAAGCCCTCAACATCCCTTGAGAGAGGGATTTACGTAGAGTGCATTTGAATATTCAAGGGACAATCTCAAAAGAGGTGGCCACGCTCATGGCATCATTGGGAACAGAATGATATGTGTTCATAGTCCAAATTTTGCACCCATTCATCGTTCTGATAGGTGAGACTAATTGAGTCTGGGAGGATTTTAGAGAGATTCATGTATACACATATACGCTCATAGGAGGTATAGCATCCTATCTTGGTGACCTCTATGGTTTTCATGAAAGGCCCTAGGGTATTTCCAATTCCTTCCAAAATCTATTCTTCCCAGAACTCATGTGGAAGAGAATATAAGTATATCTAGACAAGGGTGACTATGAAATCCTCCCTTTTTGGGATGAAGTGTTTCATCCATGGTTGGAGGTGAATCCATGTTGACTTGAAAAAGAAGAGCACATTTTCGAAGACTCGATCCCTATCCTCTAAATTGGAAAAGATAACTATAAAAAACCCTTTGAAGCCCAGTTTGAGGTCAATATAACCTTTGGGTTTCAAATTCTGTTTAATCCACCACTTCATGGGCCAAATGCCCATGAATTTTCCTATGAAGGCATGGTCTTTCATAAATTGTATGTAGCTTCCAATCCTACAAAAGTAATCTGATATTTCAGATTTTCTGCTGCTTTCGGTAGACAACTAGTTGTATTTATGGGACTCTTGTCTGTTTAGTTCTTCTTTTCATGGTTTGTTGGATAAGCATTGATTTCTAGATGTTTACCCTTGTCTTATCCTGAAGCATTATGTCCACCATGATTGTGGTCTAACTGATTCGAGGCAGGCCAAAGGAACCATTCAATGGCCTACTAAAATTCATTTGTAGGAGGGAGCCCATTTCCCCCCTCCATTCACAACCATGAGAAGTTGAGAATGACCCTAAGCTAAGAAAAAAGGAAAAACCCTAGAGCCACAAGTTGCAGAGATATGTATAATATATTTCAATTACTATACATATATAATATCATAAAGATATGTTAATATAGTAGCAAGAACATCAATTATCATCAACATCTCATAAACAACTACCAAAAACCAACCTAGATCCATCTTAATATTGATTCTTAACGAGCTTATAGGAACACTAGTAAATGCTCACTCCTAGGAACTATTCACTTTTATACGAACACATACAAATGTTGGAACATCATTAGAACACAAGCAATTTCACTTAACTTCATGGACTTTATGGATTGGGAGGGTGCATCGATTTGGATAGATAGATAAGTGGGGTTGTGGCCAAATCTGACCCGTTACCACTTTGTTTTCACTTTTGATAACCCCTAGCAACCCTGTGCAACTTCCTATCCTCCCAACTCAATCCAGCTAGGATTTCTAAAATTGAGAGCAATCAAATACATTGAGGTGCAAATCTTTTTGATGATGTAAAATTTGAGGATAAAGTTTACACCTTGAAGGATTTTATTTCTTTGGACACTTAATAGATTTAAGGTTAAGATGGAGCTAAGATAGTATGCATGTATTCATTTAGTATTATTATTATTATTATTTGGATTGACATATGTGACCAAAATATTACCCACTTTACACATCTACCCCATACTAACTTGTAGAATCATGCCTCAACATGAAAATAATTAATGCACCCAAAATAAAAAGAAAAATAAAGTATTTTAAAGATAAAATCCATCTCTAATTAGTTGTATATTCCACATCTTTTAGACATGAACTTAAATCTATCGTATATATCTTATTAATTTTAACTTGAATTCAAATTATTGTATCATAAGTCTTTATCGGCTTTACGGAAAAAAAAAGGTCTTTATCAACAAACACTTTAGAGATTGAGTCTTTTTCTTTTGCATTTATTTTATATGTTTGTGTTTCCAAATAAGCATGCCTTAATTGTCAATGTTTCATCAAAACCTGCACACGAGATTTAGCTAAAACAAGTACAAACAAATCTTATCAAGAAAGGAAGAGAGATTCAATATGGAAGAATGAGAAAATATATTCACACTAGTCCAATGAGCTGATGATTGATACATAGATGATGATCAATATGATACAATGAATGAGTGGAATACACTCATATATAGGATATAACATTCCATAATAGCAGAATGCATGCATGCATAATATCATAATAATGATGATCTAAATAGAAAGTCTAAAATAGAACTAGTCAGTTAACTCCCACTGAACTAGTGTGCCGAAAATAAAAATTTCTCCAACACCCCCCCTAAACATCACTACGGAGTAAAAAATTAGTCACGACTACTAGGCCATATTAGGTACTCATGTACAATGCAACTAATGAACACTGAATAAAAATGAGGAAAGAGGGAAAACCTCATGGGAACAAAACCCCCCCTCAAACGACAATGCATCAAAAGAAGAAAATGGCAGCTGCTACGCAAATGTGTTCTTCATTGCAAGACGATCCCACAAAGTCTAAAAATTTTGCTCACTGAAAGTCTTCGTGAAGATGTAGAAATCTTTATGGATCTGATGAAGTCCTTTGGCAACCTTTCGGGCCTTGTACCTCTTGATCTTGTGGACCCATCTACACCTGAAAATATTCCTTTCTGGTGGAAGTGGTACCGGATTCCAAGTTTGATTCTTTAGGAGTGAGTCATACTCCTTCTGCATGGCTGCTTGCCATAATGGATTTCCCATAGCTTCACTGTAGAGTTTTGGATCATAAGATTGAACCATATAGCAATCCATAGACATCACAGGTCCAAAATATGAAGGTACATCAGAAGGATCCTCATGATGAGATTGATTCCTCCTCGAATCCAATGGATTCCTTGCAAGAACGCTTGCTGCCTGAAGTGTGAATTGTTCCCTCTTGGGCATATGTTGAAGCTTCGACGTTGGCTTCTTATTTGTCTGTACTACCTGCTTATTTCCATGTACATAATCTGAGTGTATGGAATCATCTCTAATGTTTGTAACTGATGGAAGCACAAGAGTATATGCATGTTGCACTAGAGGTGCATGCAAAGTAATTTCCTTATGTGTAAGTAGAAAAGAGGATTCATCATCAGAAAAATTAGTGAATTTATACAACCTTGAATTATGATCCACCTCACCAATTGCAATGATGTAATTGTCATGCAGGTCAAGTACAAAAACTGAATCTGATATAAATTTAAGATTTTTACCTTTCTAAGTGATCTGATAAACTGAGAGCATATTCATAGAAAGCTTTGGAACATGTAAAAAATTCTCAAAACTACCATTATGGAGTTCCACTCTCCCCTCTCCTACTACTGGAGTATCATCCTTCATGAGAATAGGGGGCCTTGAGCATGGACTCAAAGAAGAGAAAACTTCCTCTTTCGTTGCCATATGATGGGATGAACCAGAATCTATAATCCATGAATCAAATGAGGAATGTATTGCAACAAGAGCATGATGATTACCTTTCTTAATATCAAGATCTTCTTCCTTCTGCTTCTTGACTCCCTCTGGAATGAAGTTTCCGAGGTTGTTTTGTTGAAGTGTCTGTGCCATTGATTTGTTTCTTCATGCATGTGGATTATTCATGATTCGGTTTATTGCAGTAAGTGCACTTCTTTCCCTTCTTCTTCTTCTTTGAATCTGAAGAGTCTTTGGAACCTGAAGAATCATTAAAGGGTTTGGAATATCCCTCCTTCTCGTTTTGTTTCTCCTTCACGTTCTGTTTGGATGATCGTTTTCCATCATGCATGGTGAGTGCATGTGCTTTGGGATCCTTGATTAGGCCCATCTAAATGAGTTTTTCTTGCTCAGGTGTGAGAGAATCAATGAATTGATCCATGGTAGGCATCTTCCAACTTTTTCCCATGAGATACCTTCCTGAATGGAAAGTGGAAACATAGACAACATATTTTGGTCCTAGCTTGGCCAAGATTGTGAGAATAAGTTGGTCCACTTGTTTAGACTTATCAATACCACAAGTTGCTAAGCTCAATATCAAAGATTTAAACTTAGTAAAGAAATCATGAATATTATCAAAACTTTTAGGATCCAAAGTATTCAACTCTACCTCAAGCATATGACAATTCATCTCATCCTGCTTTCCAAACAAACTTTCCAAGGTGGTCTAGATCTCGTTTGGAGTCTTGCATGCGGTAACATGAAACCATAGATCAGTTGAAATCAATTCAAGAATAAGTCATGTGGCTTCATACTTTCGGTTCACCCATCTCATCTTCTCAATTGCTGATGTAGGTTCTATTTCTGTCCCCATCGTCAAGTTGTATAGTCCTTTCCTTCTGTGTTGGAATTATTCCTTGGGATTCCAATCAAAATAATTGTATGGTGTGAGGATTAACATCAATTTTGACTATATAATAGGTGTCATATCCATCTCTCCCACTGTGTTTGAGAACCCCTAAAAGTTTTCTCTCAGTCTGCAAGTGAAAAACTGAGAAATCACTGCAGAAAGGGCACTTTAAGTGAAAATTTGTATCAGTTTCAGAAGATGATCTTCCGACTTACTTTTTGAGCAAACGATGATGAATTTCGCCAAACGGTTGAAAAACCACTTGCAGAATGGGTCTATTTACTTCTATCATGTGTCATTTCCTCAAAAAGTTAATATTTTGGGAGAAATAACTGCAGAAAGGTACAACCATGGATTCATGTAAGTTTAAGGAGGCGATATTCCAACTTACTTTCTAAGCAAACAATGAATAATTTCGCCAAAAGGTTGAAAACCCACTTGCAAAATGGGTTGATTTACTTCTTTTTAAAGTCATTTCCTCAAAAAGTTAATATTTTGGGAGAAATCACTGTATAAATGAAGGACCATGGATTTTACTCGCCGAAAATCCAATTTTCCTTATTCGTTGGTGTGTCTGGCTTGCTCCAAGAAGCATAGCTATGATACCATGTCAATGTTTCATTGAAACCTACACAAGAGATCTAGCTAAAGAAATAACAAACCGATCTTATCAAGAAAGGAAGAGAGATTCAATATGGAAGAATGAGAAAATATATTCACACTACTCTAATGCACTGATGATTGATACATAGATGATGATCAGTATGATACAATGAATGAGTGGAATACACTCAAATATAGGATATAACATTCCATAATAGCAGAATGCATGCATGCATAATATCATAATTATGACGATCTAAATAGAAAGTCTAAAATAAAACTAGTCAGTTAACTCCCACTGAACTACTGTGCCGAAAATAGAAATTTCTCCAACATTAATGGTGTTTGAGAACATCATCCACATGCAAATAGAGATTTTATTTCCTTACTTTTCTTCTTGCCCTTTTGACTGGAGTTTTGTTAAATCCCCAACCTTAATTCATTATTGTTAAAATAATGTAACTGCAAAGTGTATTCTTATTATTATTTGATATATTATTCATTGGATCAATCCCCATTGTGGATTGATCATGTCGGCTATTGTAAAAAGACCAAATCCCCTTTTGCGGATTGGTCATAATGTAATTGTAAAAGGCAGAAGAAGAAGTCGGCCCCAGAATATATCAAGAGGCCCCGAAATATAATAAAAGTGGTTATAACTACCCAGTTTGAGATGTCGGCCTTGCCAGTGAAGAGACACTTCACACGTGCCAGTCTTGTATAAATAAGGAGTCTAGCGCCTCACTTAGAGATAACTAACTTGCTCATTTGAGAGACAAGTTTCGGAACTGCAGTTAGAGAAGAAGGAGAGAGAGTCACGCATCTTTGGGAGAGGATCTTCTGTATTAGCTTAAGTTAACTCTTGGCATTGTATTGGCTATCTATAATAAGGAAGTTTTGCTGGGTTTTCTTCCCCTAGAGGGTTTCCTAGGATAAATGTTGTGTCTCTTGTGATTGTGTATTTCTCAGTGATCTTGTATTATGTTGTTGTTATCTATTGAAATGCAAAGAACCATAATAATGGCTTAAACATTAACATGGTATCAAAGCCAAGCTAAAGAGAGCATCTTTCACAAGAGTGAAAAACGTCACTATTACCGTACATGCAAATTAGGGCTTTTTGATGGTGAATCTTTTCAGCCCTAAAACCACCTAAAAAAGTGCACCCTCTCCCAAGGATTACTTTGGCACTCTCAGCGCACCTTTTCAGTGGCTAGATCTCCCGGAAAGTGAAACCCTAGTTTCACAAAGTACTAGAAGTACCAAAAAACCAATGTACCAGAAGTACTAGAGTACCAAAGGTACTAGAAAACCAGAAGCACCAGTCCAGAATTCTGCAGATAAAGTTTGGAGGAGAAAAAGTTGGATTTTCTCTGGATTATCAATACCATTATGGGGAAATCTCTTATGGACCGAAATGGTTCCCACTAGTAGATACTCCTTCAATTCGACGAATTGAAACAATAACTGTGAAGCATGGATAGAAATCTAGACAAGAAGGCCTACCAGAGTGTCGACATTGCAGGAATAAGCCACGAGTACCCTCATGCAATGGAGCCTCATCTAGAGGCTTCCTTTGGTCTGCCTCTATGATTTTCTATGATTTTCCATATCTTTTTTCTTTTTTTTTATTGTCATGCAGGACGAGATGCCTTAGCTTGGCCTCTTAATATGTCTCAGGATGATCATAGACATGGTTATAGATATAAGTCTGATATAAGTGTGGGAGAGATGGTAGCTAAATTAGAGATTGGAAGAGTAATGTTAAAATTATTTTTTAATCACGTTGGAAGTTACTGACACCATTTTTTCAATCAGACATCATATTTATTTATATATTCAACATCTTCATTTCATGGTGCTTTGGAAAAGAGGATAGTTAGTCAATGTGACTTAGTTTCTTTGAGCCAAAGTTTATATGAAAATCTGAGAAAATAGATGAAGTAAATGTTGGTTATATGTAAGGCACAAATAAAATATGGTTACTTAGTTTCATTGAGCCAAAGTTTAGATGAAAATCTGAGAAAACATATGAAGTGAATACTAGTTGTATGTAAGGCACATAAAAAATATGCTTACATGTAGACTAGTTCGTTAGTGTGTTTGGGATCATCTTGTTTATTTAAGATAACAAAATCTGTTACAACACACCTAATCAAGGCCATGGGAAAAGGGCAACTCTCCTCATAGAAATTAAAAAAATAAATATACAAAAGACACTTTTACATAGAAAAGTGTGGAAAAACTATATTAGGATGCTAAAGTAAAGATGCCAAATTTTGGTTGACAATATCATTATCAAGTCTTCTTGGTTTGTTGAGTTTCGAATAGCCACTAAATAACCAAAAAATATGTTAAATTTCACTTATGATTTTTTTCAAACACTTGGCAAATTTTGATTTCAACCTCCAATAAATTCAAAAGTAATGCAGTAAACTTAACAACATTCTACTGTACTTTATGAGAAAAAATACATTGACTAAGCAAACTGAAAAATTAACAATGGAAATAAATGAACTGTAGACAAAATTCAATCACACTTTTGACACAAAATATTCTGGGCAATGCCCCTGGAAAAACTCCTAAGGGAAAATTAGTCAAGAGAGATTCTTATTATGAGTTCATGAAGAATATTACATAGAATTAATAGTAGAACACTTTTAGTAAGAAAAAATTGTACTTATCTCACACAGCTTGTCCAACAACACCTTGAAAATTGTGTCCAATTGTTGCCTCTTTCTCTGCTCCTTTATGACATTGTATGACCCAGTACAACATTAAATGCAACACTGTACAACCTTCAATTTCTTTGTTGGATTTTCTGCAAATAAAAAATGTCTCTGTACAAATTGACACAACATTTAATGCACCCAAAACTCCTCGATTTATTATTGTAGAAATTATTATTGTAAGGACCAACAATAAATGATGTACGACCCTGTCAAATATTCCATGTATGACCCAAATTTCAATGCTGAAATTATCCTAGGTTTGAATTCCAAAATGCACCCCGTCTTTCTACTGCTTATTTTTGTCTCTTCTTCAATTTCAATCTCTCTTTATCTCTTGAAATGTGTGCCCCATCTCTCTCAAAATGCTCCTTTTATAACTAATTAACGAGTAGCTACCCTAACCCTAGATCTCCAAAGAGTTAAACGATCAAGATTAGATCTTTCCCTCTTGAGATCAACGATCGTGACTTGATCTTCCAATGAGTTCACTTGAATCACTTAAGTGAACTAAAATTTATAAAAAATCACTTTTACTCGTTAAATTATTAAAGACCCTAACTTTATAAGATCACTTTATAAAGTCACTAGAGAGAGAAATTTGTTTGGTCACTTCCACATGCTGGGCATCGCCAAAGTAGAAGTACCTCCGAGCAACAAAAACTAACACTCCCTCTTAGCGAGGGAGGTACTTCTAGAACCCCTACCTGGATCAAACACATCCTCTGTTGTTTCAACTGCTCGCTCTAAAATGGAAGACTCTACTCTCTTTGAACTCGAACTCTATGTTGCTACCTCTGTTGGACACTGATTTGGATCCCTGTGCTCCTCCTCCATTAGTGTCATATCAAACCTCATGGGCCTGTTGATATGAGCCTCCTGCTCTCTCATTGACATTGATCCAAACTCCAGACTCCCTCTATAACTCAAATCCAAACTCCCTCTGAAGCCAATCACATGTTGTCCCAACAACCTATACAACCTGTCATACCCCCTGTCCTCCATAGCTGCAACTGAAAACAGATTTAACTTCATCTTTGGTACATCCAACACCTCTTCCACCTTCAAAGAACCTCCTGACTCTAGCTGGAAATCCATAGTTCCAACCCCCTTTAGTGCATGCATGGTGTTAACACTACAAACCACATGCAAGTCTAAGTATGTCTCTAACACACTAAAGAACATTGACCTCATTCCTGTCATATGAGTAGGTGTTTTTCTTGTCCTATGAGGTGGCCCAATCACTAGACTTATTCTTCCCCTTACTCTTTCCTACAAGAGAGATATTTGGTCCCTCTCTATAGAAGAATAGACCCTCTCTATAGAAGAATAGACCCTAGCCCAATATCTATCCTTTGATCTTGTTGGATGTTATATTCGCTTGTTGCCTCCTACTGGAAACCTTCTTCTAGAAACCATCACGACAATAATGTTTTTCCCTTCCTTCTTCCTAGCAAGAACACTTGTAGGTCACTGCAATCCAAGTGAAATTTTTTTTGTCTATTGAATCTCATAGTCCAAGCTCTGATACCATGTTAAATTTCACTTATGACTTTTGTCAAACACTTAGCAAATTATTATTTCAACCTCCAATAAATTCAACAGTAATGCAGTAAACTTAACGACATTCTATTGTACTTTATGAGAATAAATTCATTAACTAAGCAAACTGAAAAATTAGCAGTGGAAATAAATGAACATTAGACAACATTTAGTCACACATTTGAAACAAAATATTATGGGCAATTCCCCTCGAAAAACCCCTAAGGGAAAACTAGTGAAGAGAGATTCTTATTATGAGTTCATGAAGAATATTGCACAAAATTTACAACATAACACTTTCAGCAAGAAAACATTGTACTTATCTCACACAACCTGTGCAACAACACCTCAAAAATCATACCTAGTTATAACCTCTTTGTATGCTCCTGCACGACAATGTACGACCCAGCACAATAGTAAATGCAGCATTGTACAGACCTCGATTTTTGTGTTGTATTTTCTACAAATATAGAATGGCCTTATACATATTTAACACAACATTTAATGCACCCAAAACTCCTTGATTTAGGTGCATAAATTCTCCCATGTTTGCATGTCAAAATGCACCACTTCTTTTTGCTACTTATTTTCCTCTCTTCTTCAAGCTCAAAATCTCTTTCTCTATTGGGATGTGTGCCCTATCCCTCTCAAAATTCTTGTTTTATAACTAATTAATGAATAACTACCTTAACCATAGATGGGAGTTGCAACTGCTCCCTCTAAACTGGAAGATTCTACTCCCTCTGAACTAGAACTCTCTGCTGCTACCTCTGTTGGACATTGATTGGGATCCCTATGCTCCTCCTCCATTAGTGTCATCTCAAAACTTATGGGACTATTGATATGAGCCTCTTGCTCTCTCATTTTCACTGATCCAAACTCCAGAATCCCTCTATAACTCAACTCCAAACTCCCTCTAAAGACAATCACAGGTTGTCCCAACAACTTGTACAACCTGTCATACCCCCTGTCCTCTAGAGATGAAACTGAAAATAGATTTAACTTCATCTCTGGTACATGCAACACCTCTGCCACCTTCAGAGAACCTCTTGACTCTAGATGGAAGCCACAGTTCCAACCCCCTTTAGTGCATGGATGGTGTTAACCCTACAAACCACATGCAAGTATGAGTCTGTCTATGAGACACTAAGGAACATTGATCTCATTCCTATCATATGAGTAGATGTGCTTCTTGTTCTGTGAGGTGGCCCAATCACTAGAATTATTCTTCCCCTTACTCTTTCCTACAAGAGAAAGATTTGGTTCCTCTCTGCAACAAAATAGACCCTAGCCCAAGATCTATCCTTTGATATTGTTGGATGTTATATTCACCTGATACCTCCTACTGGAAACCTTCTTCTGGAAACCATCACGACAATAATATTTTTCCCTTCCTTCTTCCTAGCAAGAGCACTTGTAGGTCACTGCAATCCAAGTGCCAAATTTTTTGTCTATTGAATCTTAGAGCCCAAGCTTTGATACCATGTTAAATTTCATTTGTGAATTTCGTCAAACACTTAGAAAATTCTTATTTCAACCTCCAATAAATTCAACAGTAATGCAATAAAATTAACAACATTCTACTGTACTTTATGAGAATAAATGCATTGACTAAGAAAACCAAAAAATTAGCATTGGAAATAAATGAGTAGTAGACAAAATTCAGTCACACATTTGACACAAAATATTATGGGAAACACCCCTGGAAAAACCCCTAAGGGAAAACTAGTGAAGAGAGATTATTATTATGAGTTCATGAATAATATTACACAAAATTTACAACAGAACACTTTCAACAAGAAAACATTGTAATTTTCTCACACAACCTGTGAAACAACACCTCAAAAATTGTACCCAGTTGTCGTCTCTTTCTCTTATCCTGTACGACAATGTATGACCCAATACAACAGTAAATGAAGCACTGTACAAACCTCGATTTTTTTTCTAGATTTTCTACAAATATAGAATGGCCCTGTACATATTTAACACAACATTTAATGCACCAAAAAATCCTCAATTTCTGTGCATAAATTCTTATTGTATGGCCCAACAATAAATGTTGTATGACTCTATCAAATATTCCTTATATGGCACATATTTCAATGTTGAAATTCTCCCAGGTTTGCATGCTAAAATGTGCCCCTTCTTTCGGCTGCTTCTTTTCCTCTCTTCTTCAAGATCAAACTCTCTTTATCTCTTGGAATGTGTGCTCCATCCATCTCAAAATTCTCCTTTTATAACTAATTAATGAATAACTACCTTAACCCTAGATCTCCAAATAGATAGATGGTTAATATTATATCTTTCCCTCTTGAGATCAATGGTCGTGACTTATACTCTGCTAAATGATATAACTTAGAAACATATATAAGTGAATACCTCTGAAATTTGTAACACCATCCAACTTGTCTTCTAATCTAAAACTGGACACCATCAGTACATGAAGAAATCACAAAATCAAGATAGCAAAAAGTTCAATGTCCAAGAAAATGTCAATAAAACCTAAAATTTCAACTTTGATGGAAATTCAAACTGGGAAGTGCAGTAGGTGTGTTAGTGTTATAGAAAGATTTGCCTCACCCTATGAAAATTTGCTCAGAAGGCCTTTTCCCATTTCCCTATGCAAACTTGAAGTCCCTTTTCGCAAATCCCAGAGCTAAAAAAATTATTTTTCCACATATACACGCCCTACCTATTATACAACATGTGTATACACATGTTGCACCACTACAGCCTGCATACATCAAGTTTTGTGCCCAAAATTAAAAAATGGTGTCGGGTTTCCATGTCATGTCACGATATCCATGATCCTTGACCTTCCATATACTGGAAACGTCCCAACTCGGCCCTTCAATTCCACTTGAAGGCTATAAATCAACCAAATCCAAGCTATGGAAAAGAGGAGAAGAATTCAACTTTGAGAGCAAAGTTACTCTAGAGAAATTATTCATTTCATATTGAGTCTCTATCCCTTTATCCTTTTAAGTTTGAACACATTGTTCAACCCCCAAGCTCTTCCCTGCATGATTGAGAACCTCATTGTCTCTCTTATATGATCTTGCCTTTGGTGGAGGATTGAAGTGGTGGAGGTCCAATTGGAAGGGACTTAGTTTCTCGGCTCCGAACTGTGTCGACACGAAAGTTTGTAATTCATTCACTTTTGCTGATTACATTTTAATAGAAATACTCTTTTCTCATCCAATTAATATCTTGCAAATATTTTAATTGCTATTCCATGGGCGTATTTGTTATGAATGTTGATGGATTATTCCATTGAACATGCTAACATTACATATTATCGCCATATGCTTGTGTTTCTTGGTTTTTGAGGACAAGTTGCAGGTGTATTGCTTTGAGTTAAGTGCTCAACGGTGGAATTCATCGAACGTCTGGACGAGGTAGGCTCTTTATCTTGTCTTGTTAGAATATTTGTTTATATAGCATACTTGAGATTAGAGTTGATTTATGCAGTCATTTCTGTCTATTGTGGTTTACCCCTAGCCATAGAGATATTTTCCTCGTAATAGAATTGACGACCATACTGGGGATATAATCTTCTTTTCGGGGTTTGGAGTGTTTTTCTCCTTTTATTTCTCTTGTTTATATTGAGTTTATTGTCGTCTGATTACTTGACAACCTCTGTTCATTCCGAGTCTAAGTTTCTTAGCCTTCTCCTTAGCCTGACTGTGTTTTAACACATATACATGGGTTTTTACCAAACAGTCGCGTACATATGCATGTTTTCCTTCTGCAAGAGGCGTATATACACACTTTTCCCCTGAACAATCGTGTACATCATCCTTTTCTGCTTGGTTGTTGGGTTTGATGTTTTCTAGGTAAGTTTTGATGGTTGTTGAGTCTTCTTAGGTCTCTGTTATGACTGTTAAGTGTCTATAGAATGATAAGAAACATTTCTTTGATTGAATTTTTGGGCGGTGCCTTTCTCATCATCCTTTTCATTTGATTGTCCTTGCATCTTGGGATGGGTGTTTTCTTCTTGATATCCTACTTGGTTTGTCTCTATTTACATACAGTAGAATTTTTATATCAAACTGCTATTCAGTCCTTGCATTTTCATTCTTTTATATTGAAAATACAAAAATATTAGGCATTTTGCATTGATGGCATTTGATCTTTTGGGTTTTTATCATTGATCTTAGTACATGTAAAGAAAGATTGCATCTTATTTGGAATTGCAGAACTAAATTGAAAGTTTCATTTTGAAAAGCATATCATTTATTGGGAATTGAAGTTAGGACTTTGCATTTTATTCATATTCATTTATTTTACGTGCTGAGTCATAACATCATTAGTTTCATGACCACACCTTTTTTGAGTAATCAAGGCCACTAAAAGCAACGATGATAATTTAAAATTGATTAGAAACAATTTTATTTTCTAGGGTGCACAAATTAGCTTAGGATTTAGAGCCTTGGAATAGGATTTTGTGAGTAAACTTCTTCAAGGCTTTTAAATGAACATATGTGTTTGACTAAGGGAGTGGTGAAATCAATTGTATAATTTGTGACTTCAAGAGTCTCCTCTTACATCGGAGTTAAGCATGAGGTCGCGTGAGTTTTGTTGAGGGGATATCCCCTCAATACCTTCTTAGCATCAGATATATTTCTGGGAATCTATTCGTATATGGGGATCTTGCTAGTACCTTTACCTCTGTGAGAGGAGGTACTTTTGAGGTTTTGGGATTTGTTACCCTACCCATACGATGGACCTGACTTATGATTGTTCTCCCGCTCATCGGTTATATCGTGGTTTCTTATTTGCTTGACATAAGTACCACATAGGTTACTTGCAGGGGTTATTCTGCAGGTACCCTGGGTCAGATAAGGGTCAGACAACACACAACCTTTATGGAGGATTACCTCTCTAGGGGATCTGACCGACTGGTTTTTAATCCCATGAGGGCCCTTATAATTTATTTTGATACCTCTAATCTTTAGCAGGGAGTCTCAGGCCCATCTTGGGCGAGGCATACCTACTTTAGGGATGGAGGCCCATTTCAACCACTTTATCCTGTTTGTGTGCATATTGGCCTTTTGTTTTATTTTGGTGTGCTCTTTGATTACTATTTGTCCTTAGGATTTGTTTTTTATATCTCGAGTCTTGAGTCATCGTGGAGTTGGACCAGATTCCTTGCAGGTCTCACCGCTTGTTACATTTACCACCACATTTTGAGCCTTTTCCTTCTAAAAGGTGTAAAGTTATCAAATGTGGTACACACACCTCCTCTTATCAGACTTGTGATCATACAAGGATGAGTAATGAATCGAGTTAGAAAGACACTGGGAGTCCTTCAACTCCCATACCTACTATAGTTAACGATACCCCTTTGACACCTTCAACCACAATGGTTGTAGTGCCGGAGGTGCGTATCATCACCTCTGTCCGTCCTATAGTGAATACTCAACCTATATCCATGAACCTTTTTGGGTCCCTTTGTCACATTGTAATTTTCAACCTCCATCCCAACGTCTAGTCCGAATACTATTATTGGAATTGGGGGCACAACTCCTCCACATACTCCATTCTTGTTTGGTGGTGCTCATGTCCCACAAACGACTTCTACAGTTGGATGCCTTCCTCCTACTAACCCTGGGTTTAATCTTGCTCCTAATTCTTTTGGATGGAGTAACCAACCTAGAGGACAAGCTACTTCTTACAGTTTGTCCTTTACACCCGCCTCCTCTGTACTGATTATGACCAACACACTTGGCATGAATAATACACCTTTATCCTCTGGATTCACACCCGGAGGAGGTCAGTTTCATACCTTGGGCAGCCCCCAACCTAGAGCCACTCTAGCTGGGGGAAATTTTTACAACCCTCATCAGAACATTCATACTGGAATGGTGCCCAACCAACCCCTCATGAATAAGTTCAGAGGAGGGTATTACAATCCCGGACAGGGCCATGGTGCTTACCAGAACCCTGAATGGGCTGTGATTCCCCATCAACAATCTTTCCAAGGAGCTTGGGGCCAGATGTCGCAACACCGTCTCCCTTTTCTGGCCACACTTAATCTACCAGACTTGTCTAAGTTAATGAACAATCTTGCATGTCATGATCTGACCTGGCCCTCTGTCCCCACTAAGCTTCCTTCAGATATTCCAAAATTCGAAGGAAAGAATGGTGAGGATCTTGGTGATCACGTTACTACTTTTCACCTTTGGTGCTCTTCGAATTCCCTTAATGACGATTCTATTCGGTTAAGATTTTTTCAACGCACCCTCACGGGGGTCACCACGAAATGGTATATCAAGCTACCTAGGGGGACATACAGAGCCTTTAATCAGATGGTCTTAGTCTTCCTCAACCACTTCCAATTGTCGGTTCATTACGACGTTGGCTTGGAACTTTTGTCTACTCATATCTCAGATCACATCTAGGAGTGGCATAGATAGAAGAGGTTGATCAAGACCTGCATACCCCCAAAATTCTTGCTAGAGTGGTTCCTCAAGTCTCTACTGCCTTGTATTTCGAAGGATGTTTCTACATTCGGGGTTACATATTAGGAAGAAGCATTTTTTAAAGCCCAACAATTAGATCTTATATATGCTCAGTCTGAGATGTTATACGAGATTCTTCTAGATGCACCGAGGTGAAACTATGACCCTAGACAAAATCTCGAGCCTCATGCTGATGGCATCGTAGGCTCCGCCAATGTGAAATCTGTAGACTCGATGACAAGCCATTTGTAAGAGTTTTCTCTAAACCAGTCTATAGGAGGGCCAACTTCGTCTGTGTCCTCCACTCCCACTCAGTCAGTGGATGTACATTATGTGAAATCATCGATCAACCTGAATGGTAACCAACAACTAGGAGGGAATAAAAATAAAGGACATGGTAATAATCGTAGGGGTGGGAAGAATAATAGCAAACCCAAGGACAATGGTAATAATGCTGGTGAGGGAAAGAAAGAAAGGTGGAAGGTGAAGTTTCCTTGCAATCTTTGTATAGACGATCACCTTACCCATTTATTCCCCAAACTTTCGGATGCTGGGATGATTTTATCTCTATCGCTCGTTGTGTTGACTAATACTTTTCCCAATAATCAACACGTGGCCTCGAGCTCCTTGAATTCCAGAAATGTGGCGAGAGGGAGTCAAAACCCACCGACGCAAGACAATGACCGTTTATGCATCAATATGGTTAAATATGAGGTTAATGTAGCCACTTGGTCTCGTAATTACAGTTCTCCACAGACTGTACCTGGTCTAGAGTCTCCCTCTCCTCCGAAGACGTCCTTACAAATCGAAAATCTAGAGCCCCTGCCTCGTATTCTAAAAGGAGTACTCAAGCGCTCTACCCACAATCCTAATGCTAGAGCTGCCCAAAATTACTCTATTGTTGAGGATCTGGGTCAAACCCATTGTGCAATGTCGGCTCTGGAGGTACTCCAGACATGTCCTTCATAGAGGAATGCCTTGCTATCTACGTTAGGAGCTCTAGATCCTTGTGTCTCAAAAGTTATCAAGTTTGACGTCATAGACGTGAAGCCTCGCTTGCCTTACCATGTGGCATTCCAAATCCACATGGGTTACTCAATGTATACCATCAAGTGTATTGTTGTTGATGAAGGCGCTGCAACATGTGTGATATCCCTGGTCTGTTGGAAATCCCTTGGCTCTTCGACCCTTTCTCAGTCTCCGACCATGTTGACTGATTTTGACGGTCGTTCCTTCTACCCTCACGGTATTCTTCCTACCTTTCCAGTCCAGTTAGGTGGAAAGACGATAGAGGTGGATGTCGAGGTGGTTGATGCACCCCTCAACTATCACTTGTTACTAGGATGCAATTGGAATTATCCTATGACTACAATCGTATCGTCCATCTTCTACACTATTTGGTTTCCTCACGATGGGAAGATCACGACGATCAACCAGTTGTCCTTTGCATACGCTAGACCCAATGCATCTGTTGGACCGTCGATCCCCGTTATAAAAAATTCTCAGCCAAAAACTGAGAATATCGGTGTCATAATGTATTCATCCCTTATGGGTACCTTCAACTTCATGGCACCGGTTCATCATATATACGCCATGTCCAGTAGGTCTGCTTCGTCATAGAGGTTCGTTCCTTTCCGCACTTCCTATTTTAACGATTCTTGGACCCTACCTTCCTCGACTGTGTCTTGTGAAGGTCAGTCACATACTAGAATGGCCATGCCACTATCAACATCAAATATTGCATATGAAGTTATTCTTGACTCTTCCGTCAATCTGACTCCTGTGACCTCACAAACGGACAAGGAGGATCCTATTCTAAAACCCATGTGGGCCACTTTGTCGTCTTGTTCACGTGATTGCCTCGATGATACTTTACCTTCAGATGAAGCTATCATAGAGGCCATCAATGGTTCTGACAGGCCTTGGGATGATATGCATCATCGCTCTTATTTTCTCCCAGAGCTTGCCAGAATTGAACAAGATGATTTTAAATCTACTTTGAGCGAGATAGTCGGTCACGTCGTAGTTCCACTTGATACACATGGAATTTATTCTGAAGGAAACATGGCGAGTATATCTCCTACCATCACAATCGATATCTCTCGTACCCCTGGCAAGGTTGAAAATGTATACATTGGTGCAGATTGTTTTCCAGAATAAATTATGATCTACACCGAGCTCTTCAAGGAATTTCATGACGTATTCACATGTTCATATGTATTATCACCATAACAATTTCTCTGTGAAATATATTTTTCAAGACTTAGCAAGGCACTAAAATGATGTGGAGGCGTGAAAAACTACAGGACGGGTCCAAGTCTAGCGGGAGAAGGCTAAAACTAGCAATAGCACGGAGTTGATGGGAACTGACAGGTCACATATCACAGGCGCTACAGATCAACGATCAGGGATCGTTTCAGTGGGAGGACTTGCATGGAAGATAATTCTTGAAAGCGGGCCGAAAAGTAAACTGCGTTTTTGGGTCAAGACCACATGGTGCCAATGGGTGCATTTCGAGGTGATAAGCGGGTTGTCCCAAACCACTTCCTCGCGCCCTTGAAATCGGTAAAGTATATAAAAAAAGGCACTTGTCGTTATTTTATTATTTTTCAAATACTGGAACATCAAAATATTGGCGCGACCACTCCATTCAAATTGAAGCTTGATAGGACGCCAAAATAATGCCTCTTTCGCTCATTCACAGGTATTTTTCATCTCCTCCATCAACCCTATCATAATGTCAGTAACAGAACAAGTGGAAAAAGAAGGAGCTGAAGAGTCAGAGGAATCGACAGTTGGTTCATGAAACATTTTTCTGATTAATCATTGTAATCGGTTCCCATACCGAAACTGTCATTTGTAATTATTGTAAGAAGTTTTAGAAGCTAAAACGTTTCAGTTCAACTATTGTAATCAGTTTCTAACTAAAGGAACTCAAATTGTATAAGTATTAGGAGTTCCAAATGTATTAGTGTAGGAAGAAGTGCAAGGGCACCTTTTTAGTTGTTCTGAACCAAATTGTAATTTTCTGGAGTTGAATTGAATACATATGTAGAAGCTTTTGAAGTCTCTATGAAAAGATTCTAATGGTGCTGATATGAGTTTTGTTTTCTCTCCTTGTATGTATTTCATGTGTTCTTTAATTCCATTTGCATTGTCTTCTGTTTAAATTGGATATTTTAAAATCCCATAATTCATCTTGTGATTCTCTTGGCTTAAGCAATTTAAACTATGTTAAGTTCTTCATAACTAATTCAGAATTAATTTCACAAATGCTCCGATGTAGTTACTTGTTTTCTTTTTCTTATTACACTCTGCAAACTACAATTTATAACTCAGATTCATCGCCTCACTTAGCCTTCCTCCTCTGGAGATTTCTACTGGCCAGTCAGTGTTTTCATTTATTTTCAGAATTTTGACTCCACAGCCCTAAGTGTCCCTCCCCTTCCTTTCCAACAAATTTATAACCCCCCCCCAAAAAAACAAACTAAACCTAGCCATTGATTGACAAAGAAACACCAAGTGACACGAGAGATCCCTCTCTATGCTGAGCAGGCTAGTACCTAGATCTAAAGTTGGTTTGTAGGTTACCTCTGTCGTTTGTTTATCATCCAAACAAATTTACAGAGTGATAACATTCTGGTTCCGTTGTCGGGGATCGAAAGTGAAATCTTCCCTGGGAAAAGAATGACCTAAAGCTTTAGATTTGATTCTTGAGGGTGACAGTGAATCAAACACCTTATTGCTTGAGATTAAATTTACCCTAGTGACTCCATTACCAAGAGACCAGTAGCACAAAGTAGTTTGAGCTAGGTATCTTGGCTCCCAAGAGAATTCACACCAGGAGAAACCTAGACCCAGAAGCAGTGATTCCTATGTCTGATCCTGAGAAGATTGTACATAAAAGAAAATAAAAGCCAAAAATCCCAGTCTTTTGTTTAGACAAATATTTATCCTTTCCCAAAGATGGAATAACAAGCATTGAAGATCTTGAGTTTGATGTTAAATTTGAGCAAACTCCGTTCAGAACTAAATCAAAGTCTTGTTTGAGTGAATTTATCTTCGGCGAGAAAATGTTCCAAGATTTGATTTTAGCTGCATCTGCTAAACCTATTGTGATTCATAATCAGAACCAACAGCCACTCCAAGTCCTTACAACAACCATGACAACTAGGTTTTCTCCTCTTGTTCTACCCACTTAGCTACATGATTTGCCCCGAGAGTATAATCTAAGGATTAAGTTGTATGATGTTGAAGGCAATGTGTTAGCCCAAAAGCATCTGGATTGGTTGAATGATTTTATAGACTTAGAAGAAGTAGTTTTTTAGGATTAAAAAAGGAGGTTGTTTGAACAAATCCTTGCAGGAGAAGTCAGAAAGTGGTTCAGAGCTCTCCCAACAGCTAGTATCTCAGTCTTTGAAGCCTTTGAAACTAGTTTTCTTGAAAAGTGAGGTGACAAGAAAAACCCCCTTCAGTTTTAGCTCAGTATAACAACATGAGAAGGTCACCTGATGAAACAGTGTAGGATTTTTCAACCAGATTTATAAAAGTCTATAATTTAATTCCTACTGAAGTAAAACCCCCTCCTAAAGCTTCTCAACTTAGATATGTTGATTCCTTTGAAAGTGATTTTGCTTTTTTTTAAGGGAAAAAATATCTTCTTCATTAGATGATATGATGAATGATGCAATAGAATTTGAAGTGACCTAATGGCTTCAGGAAAGATCAAATCTAACTCTGACAGGGACATGAACAAGGTTCAAGATAAGGCACAACCTTCAACCTCACAAACATCAGAAGAAAGGTTTGAAACGATGATGAAAACTATGGAGAAAATGATGGAGAGAATGGATTTGGATAGTAAGCCTAACACTATATAACATGTTGATGCTCCAACCAGAAACCAGAGGAGACCAATAGTTCCACAAATCAGACAAAGAGAGCAGAGGAACCAGGCTGACCAACAAATAAGACCTCCTTTCCAAAATAATTATGTAAATGAGAATGATGATGGAAATTTTGAATACAACATCCCTTGTTGTGATGCTAATGAAACAAAGGTGTTTTTGACTAAACAAGAACATGAATAGTTCATGGATGCAAATGAAATCTTCATGCAGGAGGAGAAGGAAATGTTGTCAGTTGAAAGGGAAGATTACCAAACAGGGATGCATAACGCCAGCATGCAATTCCAGAAGCAATATAATCTACGAAACCAAAAGGTGCCTGCAAATCCTCCAAAAGGATTCTGCTACAAAAGATGTTGTGGACAAAAGAAAGTAGAAGGAAGAACCCCATAAGAAAGTACCTGAAACAAGAAAGGAGACAGTCATCAAAGAGGTAGAAAAAACCTCATCCTCCTTTAATTTTGAAAGTGATATGGCCAAGATTAAAATATCTGTACCATTCAACAGGTTGATAAATAATTCTAAATATAGAAATTAGATCATCAATATGCTCAAGATGGAACAAACTTTTGACACTCTGAACATACAAGATGATCATCCTGCCATCTTGTTTGGCCCACGTGTAGAAGAAAGTAGTGATGCTGATGAAGTCCCTCCTTTTTATGTCAGTCTGAAGATCCATGATATGAATCTACACAATGCTATGTTGGATTCAGGTGCATCCCATAACCTAATGCCCAAGGTGGTCATGGACCAATTGGGCCTGGACATCACAATGCCTTACAAAGATATTTTCTCCTTTGATTCAAGGAAGGTGAAGTGCTTGGTCCTAATCAAAGATATAGTGGTTTCTTTGTCCCAAATTCCAACAAATAACATGGTAATGGATGTGGTGGTGGTTTATATTCCTCCTAAGTTTGGCATGTTGTTGTCTAGGTCATGGAATGCAAAGTTGAAAGGGACTATGAAAATGCATATGTCATACGCCACTATCCTTGTGTTTGGTCAAGATAGGAAGTTGTATAGGGAAGTATTGCTCAAATACATGGTCAGTAACAAGGCCCAGCCAAATAACCATCCCATCTACTTTGTGGATACTGAGTTGGGCTCTTCCATTTTCATCAATGATTTGTGTTTTCAAGAGAAAGGGCTAGAGATTGACAGGGTTGTTGAAGATAAAACTAATCAACAGATTAAGAAAATTTCAGAACATCAGGACAATGTAGAGGTTGATATGTGGAGCATGAGATTTGATGGAGCTGTCAACAGAGGCGGGGCAGGGGATGGTGTGTGGATAAATCCCCCCAGACTGGCCACAAAACTGTGCTCTTATAAACTTTCTTTTGATTGCACAAACAACATGGTTGAATATGAGGCATTGGTGCTGGGTTTGAAGGTTTTGAAAGAGATGGGTGCTAGGAGGATAGTTGTTCATGGAGATTATGAGTTGATAATAAATCAGGTAAAGGGAATGTATCAAGAAAAGCACCCCAGATTGAGAGCATACAGGAATACAGTGCTTGACCTTCTTGAAGGATTTTAAGAATATAGCCTCTCAATGATTCCAAGGGGTTAGAATCAGATTTTTGATACTCTTGCCACTTTAGCTTCAGTTTTCAAAATTCCAATCTTTCCTAGCAGTGGATATGAAGTTGAGATCAAGCAAAGACTGGCAGTGCCTGATAATATTAAGTACTAGCAGGTTTTTGAAGAGGATGAACAAATAGAAAGTTTCCTCAAGATGGAAGATGAATTTGAAAATTTGAACATTGGTGAAGAATATTGTGATGAAGAGGAAGATCAAGTGTGTTTGCAAATGATGACTACTTTAAAAATTAGATTGTTAGTAAAGACATAATGCAGCTAAAGAATAATATCATCCCTAAAGGCCTAGTACCATTAGAGAAAATTTTTGACAACAATAATGTGGCTAGGAGCCCTAAAATTATTGCAAGTGATGAAGATGTTGAATATTGCAACATCGGGACTCAGGAAGATCCAAAAATCACTGAATTTTCCAAAACACCCAGGCCTGAAGTCAAGCAAAGATATATAAATTTAATGAAAAAATTCCCTGATGTTTTTTCCTTGAGTTATGAAGACCTGAAATTTTATGATGCCAAGGTAATTCAACATGTGATTCCACTCAAGGAAGGTCACAAGCCTTTCAAACATAAATTAATAAGAATTAATCCTTTGATGCCACCCTTAATTGAAAAAGAGATAAATAAATTGTTTGAAGCCAAGATAATAGTGTCCCTGAGATTTTCTAAGTGGGTGGCAAATGCGGTACCTGTTAGAAAGAAGAGTGGGGAGATCAGATTATGTGTAGACTTCATAAATCTAAACAGAGTATCTCTCAAGGATAATTACCCATTTCCTAATATGGATCAAATACTACAGAAAGTGGTTGGTTCTCAGAAAATATCAATGCTGGATGGTTTCTCTGGGTATAACCAGATCATGTTACACCCTGATGAGCAGGAAAAAACAACCTTCACAACACCATGGGGCACCTTCATGTATGCCAAAATGCCATTTGGGCTTATGAATGTAGGAACAACATTTCAAAGAACTATGGACATAGATTTTTCTGATGAGAAAGACAAATTCATTTTTATTTACTTAGATGATATCAATGTGTATTCGATTTCTGATGAGGAACATCTCAAGCATCTAAGAAGGACTTTTCATTAATGTAGAAAGTTTGGAATTTCATTGAACCCCAAGAAGTTGAACTTTGGCATGGAATAAGGGAAGTTGCTTGGTCACATTATATAAAAGGAGGGAATAAAGATAGATCTTAACAGGGTTGAAGGAATCCTGAAAATTGGCACGCCTAGAAGCAAAAAGGAGGTACAATCTTTCTTAGGGAAAGTAAATTTTTTGAGAAGATTCATCCCTAACCTGGCTGAAATCATAAATCATATCACTAACATGCTCAAGAAAGGAAATGAGATAAAGTGGACTCCTCAAGCTAGGAAATCTTTTGAATATGTCAAAGTGGCATTGATCAAAGCCCTAGTGTTGGCCAATCCCAATTTTGAAAAAGACTTTATACTGTTTTCTTTTTCCTCAGAGCACACAATTGTTGGTGTCTTATTACAGAAAGATGAACAAAACTTTGAGAATCCTATAGCCTACTTCAGAAAAACATTGAGGGACTCTCCATTGAAATAAGATATCATGGAAAATCAATCCTGTGCGTTGGTTAAATCCCTTAAGGATTTCAAAGTTTATATATTGCATTCCCACACTATTGCTTATGTAACCAACAGTTCTATGAAGGACATCTTAACTCAGCCATATCCCGAGGGAAAAGGGGCAAGTGGATAACTATGTTATTGGAATATGACCTTGAGATCAAACCTACAAAGTTAATCAAGGGGCAAGGAATTTCAAAGTTGATGGCTGAATCAAACTGTGAACTCCTGGGAATTAATTTCATTGTTGATTTGTCTACATATTCAAGAGAAGAAGAAATCCCTTAGGTATATAAGAAATTCCTTGACTCTCCATGGTATGCTGACATCATTTATGTATTGAAAAATTTGCAGGCTCCTCCTGAATTGACTAAAACCAAGTCTAGGTTCTTGAAGATGAAAGCAACAAAGTTTTGTATTGTAAATTAATCTCTATATTGGAAGGATCCAGAGGTAATATTTTTGAGCTATTTGCTGGAGGAAGAATTAGAGAGGACCATCAGAGAATTCCATAAGGGTGACTATGGAGGACACCATTATTGGAAAACTAATGTTCACAAGATATTGAGGGTTGGGTTATATTGGCCTAGCATTTTTTCTGATGTCTACAAAGAGGTTTCAAGATGTCATGAATGCCAAATTTTTGATGGGAAGAGAAAATTGCAGCCTTTTCGTTTGAAGCCCATCTCTGTTGAAAAACCTTTTCGAAAATGGGGCCTTGATTTCATAGGATAAATTCATCCACAGTCCTCAGCTTAGCACAAGTGGATTCTGACAGCCATAGATTACTTCACCAAGTGGATTGAGGCAGTTCCCACCAGACAAGCCACAGATGTGGTTATCATCCAGTTTTTGGAAGACAATATTTTGTCCAGGTTTGGGTGTCCAATCAAAATCATTACAGACAATGCAGCAACATTTAAATCCAAAAAGATGGAGAAATTTTGTAGTGAATACAACATACTCTTGGCCACTCCACTTATTATTACCATTAAGGTAATGGTTTGGCTGAGTCATCAAATAAGAGCTTAACCAGAATTATCAAAAAGATGTTTCAAGATAACAAAAAAACTTGGCAAAAAAGCTCATCCATGCAGTATGGGTTAACAGGATCACTCCAAAAAGATCTATTGCCACTTCACCCTTCTAGATCGTTTATGGCACAAAATAAAATTTCCCTACTACATTAGGGTTTCCAGTGATGAGATTGTTACAGGAGTAGGATGCTGAAATAGATGCCACTCGAAGAAGAAAAGATGAACTGATCAATATCCAACAGGCAAGAGAAAAAGCCTTCAACAATGCTCAGCTGCACCAAGACAATATTAAAAATGATTTTGACAGGAATACCAAGGAGGATGATTTCAAAGTGGGAGACTTGGTATTGAGATGGGATGCTAGAAATGAAGACAAGGGAAAGCATGAGAAATTTTACCATCTATGGCTGGGACCTTTCAAAATTGTGGCGTACCATGGGGATAATGCCTATCTAATACATGAAAGTAATGGAGACATCATTGGAGGAGGACCTGTGAATGGAAGGTTCCTCAAACATTATATCATTTAAAGCAACCATCACACTTTCCATTCATTGTACATAACTGTTTTGTTTTTCTGTTGAAGCAGTTGAAATTAAAGTAGCAGAACTGAAGCCCGAGGTGAAGGCCCTGATTTATGCTAAGTAGATTTTGAGTTTTCTGAATAAATGTTGGTAGATTCAATTGCAGGAGTAAATCATATCCCAATGGGTAGGAACTCGATATACCATTCTTTACTACCTCACAGGGAGGATAACATCCCCAGTTGGAGCCCATGTTATCACCACAACAATTTATGTGTGAAATCTAGTTTTCAAGACTTAGCGAGGCGCTAAACTGATGTGGAGGCGTGAAAAACTAGAGGATAGGGCCAAGTCTAGTGGGAGGAGGCTAAAACTAGTAGTAGTCCAAATTTTATGGGACTCGACAGGTCACATATCACAGGTGCTACAGATCAACGGTCGAGGATCGTTTCGGGGGGAGGACTTGCGCGAAAGATAATTCCCGAAAGTGGGCTGAAAAGTAAACCGTGTTTTTGGGTCGAGACCAATGGCACCACTAGGTGCATTTCAGGGTGATAAGTGGGTTGCCCCAAACCACTTCCTCACGCCCCCAAAATTAGGAAAGTACATAAAAAAGGCGCTTGTCGTTATTTCATTATTGTTCAAATATTGGAACATCGAAATATTGACGTGACCACTCCATTCAAACTGAAGCTCGATAGGATGCCAAACGCACACCTCTTCCGCTCATTCATAGGTATTTTTCATCGCCACCATGGAACCTATCATAATTTTAGTAACATAACAAGTGGCAAAAGGAGCTGAAGCGTCAGAGGAATTGACAGTTGGTTCATGAATCGTTTTTCTGATTAATCATTGTAATCGGTTCCCATACCGAAACTGTCATTTGTAATTATTGTAATCAGTTTTAGAAGCTGAAATGTTTTAGTTCAAATATTGTAATTAGTTTCTAACTGAAGGAACTCGAATTGTATAAGTATTAGGTGTTCCAAATGTATTAGTGTTGGTAGAAGTGAAAGGGCACCTTTTTAGTTGTTCTGAACCAAATTGTAATTTTCTGGAGTTGAATTGAATACATATGCAGAAGCTTTTGAAGTCTCTATGAAAAGATTCTAATGGTGGTGATATGAGTTTTATTTTCTCTCCTTGTATGTATTTCCTATGTTCTTTAATTCTATTTGCATTGTCTTGTGTTTAAATTGGATAGTTTAAAAGCCCATAATTCATCTTGTGATGCTCTTGGCTTAAGCAAATTAAACTGTGTTAAGTTATTCATAATTAATTCAGAATTCATTTAATAAATTCTCTGATGCAGTTACGTGTTTTATTTTTCTTCTTACACTTCGAAAACTACAGTTTATAACTCAGATTTATCGCCTCACTTAGCCTTTCTCCTTTGGAGAGTTCTATTGGCCAGTCAATGTTTTCATTCATTTTCAGAATTTTGACTCCATAGCCCTAAGTGTCCCTCCCCTTCCTTGCCAAAAAAATTATAACCGCCCCCCCCC
>JASDQU010101578.1:67759-89367 GCA_032191745.1 Picea mariana | reverse complement strand
CCAAAACAAACTAAACCTAGACATTGATTTCCAAATAAACACCAAGTGACACGAGAGAGACCTCTTTGAGCTAAGCAGGCTAGTACCCAGCTCTAAAGTTGGTTTGCAGGTTACCTTTGTCATTTGTTTATCATCCGAAAAAAATTACAGAGTGCTAAAAATACGAAGATATGCCAGGAATTGACCCTCGAATTGTCGAACATGAGATTAGAACCTACCCGGATGCCAAACCTATTTGGCAACGACTTAGAGCTATCAATCCTAGGAAGGCCCCTACTATTAAGGCAGAGGTAGAAAAACTGCTTAATTCTGGATTTATCTACCCGATTCCCTTGACTGAATGGGTATCAAATTATGTTCCTGTGAATAAAAATAAAGGAACCATCTGTGTATGCATGGATTTTCATGACCTGAACAAAGCCTGTCCCAATGACAACTTCCCAACAACCTTCATTGATCATATTCTCGACGAGTGTGCCGGAAGAAAAGTTTTTTCTTTTATGGATGGATTTTTAGGGTATAACCAAATTCATATTAAACCTGAGGACCAACATAAGACGACATTTATTTTCCCTTGGGGTAATTTCTCATACCATAAGATGCCTTTCGGCCTTAAGAACGCCGAAACAACCTTCCAACAAGATATGACCTTCACATTTCACGATATCAAACATATAGTCGAAGCCTATCTCGACAATCTTGTTGCTCACTCCCATAAGAGAGTGGATCACCTTCGCATCCATTTGAACCCTCATAAATGCATATTTTGCATTAGGTCAGGTTGACTTATAGGACTTTTAGTCTCTGAGACTAGGATCATGGTAGATCCATTAAAGGTCGAGGCAATACTTCGATTGGCTCCCCCACACACTATTCGTCAACTTCAAGGTTTACATGGGAAAGATAAATTTTTACGATGGTTTATAGTGAACTATGCCAATATTAATAAGGGTTTCATGTGTATCTTGAAGGACACTCCTTTTATTTGGGATGAGCGAGATCATGAATCCTTCGATGCTTTGAAGAAAGCCTTAGTATCGACGCCTCTGCTGAAGTCTCCATACTACGATAGAGATTACTTGATTTATGTCGCCACGTTCGAAGAGACAATTGGTATGGTGTTGTTTCAGGAGGATGAAAAGCTGTGTGAGCACATCATTTACTATCTTAGTCGAAACTTAGTTGACCCTGAACTCAAATATTCTCATGTTGAAAAGCTAGCTTTGGCCGCCGTCCACACAGTCCAACGATTATGACACTATATATTGCTTTAAAAAACTATTGTGGTTTCCGATGTCAATCTATTTCAATACATCCTTACTAGGCGTATCATAGGGGGAAAGTACAATAAATGGATTGTCATTCTATAAGAATTCGATCTTGATTTCGCTTCTACGAAGTCCAAAAAATCACTAGTTTTTGCAGAGTTAATATCCGAATTCCCTCGATTAGACGAGAATGTTATTCATGTTGATTCATTTGCGGATGAACACATTTTCCTCGTCTCGTCGTCAGACCCCTAGTATGGAGATATTGTTCTCTATCTTCAAACTTTGAAGTTCCCTCAACATCTCTCATGAGATGACTGACGATGTATACGGTATCAAGCTAAGAACTAGCTTATCATCGGTGACACTTTGTATCATCGAGGAGTAGAAAATATATTGTGTCGTTGTTTGACTCATGAAGAAGCTGAGTCTATTCTAAATGAATGCCAAAGTGGGGCTTGTGGTGGTCATCTATCCGGGCTTGTGACAACCCAGAAAATTTTGCAAGCCAATTATTTTTGGTCGTCTATTTTTAAAGATTTCATTGAAGTGATTAAGAAGTGTCACCCCTGCCAGGTGTCCACTCGAAAAATGTGCTCGCATCTAGACCCTCTCTATCCAGTCATTACCATCAGTCCCTTCACCAAGTGGGAGGTGGACTTTGTGGATTGAAACCCAACTTCGGTTGGGGGGAATCTGCACATTATCGTGGTCGTAGAATACTTTACTAAGTGGGCCGAGGCCATGCCTACAATTAAATCCAATGGTAATATTTGCTGCCTTCTTCGTATTCAATCAAATTATAGCCAAGTTTGAAATCCCAAGTGAGATTGTCACTAATCATGGAAGTCACTTTCAGAATGAAATGATGAAAGAACTAGCATCAAAATTAGGGTTTAATCATGGTCATTATTCCCCTTACTATCCCTTGGAAAATGGGAAATTAGAGGCCATGAACAAGTCTCTCAAGACCATTTTGCAGAAAATTGTCAGCCAGAGCAAATCTAACTGGAAAATCATGCTTTATCCATCACTTTGGGCATACCAAACCTCGGTCAAGACTTCCACCGGTTTTTCTCCTTTACATTTAGTACACGATGTGGAGTTGATATTACATATTGAATTCCAAATCCCTTCTCTTATATTGGTAGTTGCACTCCTACCTGACACTTTCGATCTCGAACAACGCCTCGTACACCTAGAGAGTCTAGATAAGCAGCGTCGAGACGCCTCTATGACTATCAAAGAGAATAAAATATGTGTCAAGGTCCAATACGATGATTCTTTCTATCCTCGACAGTATGCTGAGGGTGACTTGGTCCTTCTATATGATCAAGCCAAAGAACCACTGGGGAAGGCAAGTTCAAACCCATGTGGCACAGTCCCTATATTGTGCGACATTTCTTAGAAAAGGAGCCTATGAATTAGAATATTATGAAGGGAACATGGTGGTTGAGCCGAAGAATGGGCTCTATTTGAAAAGATATTATGCTTGATCCCCAATATTGGGCGTAACTCTTTGTATACTAATGTATTTTTGTGTATATATATTTTCCCTTTGTTTTTATCTTCAACTTGCTTATCAAGTTTTCCCTTGGTTAGAAGATGTCAATGGAGTCTTCGGTCTACTTAGGATTTGCAGACAGATCCAGTCATCATACACTGAACTTGGCTTCCATCGCTTGGGTTGTTTACTCACCCGAGGGTCTACTGGTGTCTTTAGGTGGTGTATGCCTAGGGCCATCCATGAATAATGTGGATGAATATAGCATCGTTATAGAACTTTTGCGCGATGCCATTTCATATGATATTCGCTCTCTAGAAGTTCACCTAGACTCCCAATGAGTAGTATGTCAGTTGAATGAAAGTTACCGTGTGTGTGACCCTACTTTACTCTGGCGATTCTTACAAGTACGAATTTTGGAATGACAGTTTGATTTTATTACTTATCATCACATACCTAGAAGTTCTAATTATGTATCTGATGCATATGCTAATTTTGTTTTAGATTGACATTTGTCACATAACTAAAGCAAAGAAAACATCATCAATGTACACATTGTAATATAAGTAAAGCTGAAGACCAATGTTATATATATATATATATATATATATATATATATATATATATATATATATATATATATATATATATATTTCATCTCTCCAAAAAATATGATGTTATTGTACAAAATTGGGGCTGACACCCTCAAAATACATATATAGCTGATCATACAATAGTCACGACATCTACGCCTGTGGTGGCGAATGAGTATCATGGTAGCATAACATGGCATTTGCGAGATGCAGAAAGAGTCATACCCAACCACAGGGCACACCTACCACTTGTCATTGCATAGATTCTGACAAATCCTCCACCTAAACCATGGGAATCCTCTGTGTCAAACGAGACAGGTTGCCATGCACATTTTGAAGCACTCTATCTGCATCCCCTCCCACTGCCTCATCTCCCCGGTGCCCTCGATGATGTCATAGAAGCTCGTCTGGTTATCATGGACCTACGTCTATGTCACATACATGTTTAGTTAGTACTAAACATCATCAAAAAATATTTTTGTTTTCTTATACAAAAATACAAAAAAATGAAATATTCAAAAACTTTGACATACCTATGTCTCCATAGGAAAACCCTGGTGGTAACGACATGTCTAGATCTCCTCTGAAGTCAATCCCTTCATAAGGGTAGTCATCCAGAGCCATCACCTGCCGACTCCACCAAAAGAAAAAGTCATCGTTGTAGGGTTTTGGCACCCAACCACCCCCCTTCTGCCTCATCACCTCGGTTCGTCATGCCATGGATGGATCAGGAGGTCCACACAAAATAATCTCAACTCTAGGGCCCAGACCTAGAACCCTCTCAAAGAAAAAACTACATTGGATAGAAGCGAACCTGAGGTTCCTCTTTCTACCCAGTTTGTAGTCTTCCAGCTAGCTCTTCATGTTGTCTAGCAGTGAGGTGCACCAGTCGTAAATCATGGGTCACAAGCACTCCACTGAATAGAACATAAGTGGCCTCGATGCCTGGTGAAAAAAGGCCAACCCTGTGATCCGTGTCAATACTAAGACAACAATCTTGAGACTCAAATTGTTGATCACTTTGATTGGGAGTTGGCTCCCTACCTTCTCGGTCCCTACAATGCAATGAGTGGCTATGTAATCCTAGATATTCATGCCACTCCCAGATGCCCGGGCTTTGAGGTTTACGACCTCACCCCAACGTGACAATCCCGTCAAGAAGTAGATGTCCTCAACTTCAATCCTTAATGGTTGTCCATCAAGGTTGAAGGTCTCACTATCTGGATCCTAGTAGTTCACAAGCAATTGAAGCAGTCTCACTTGATCCCTCATACCTTTGAGAGACCAAAAATTGTATATCCTACATATTTTTAAGGCCATTTGGGCCACTAGATATTTCTCCACTGCATCATCCACCTCTTCATGCTCTCTTTCTCTCCACTCTAGCACCATCCTGCAAGATTCAAACCCTTTTTTGAGTTAGTAACATGTAAAAAACCTTACCCACGGACATATACGCGAGATATAATGTACACAATCGCGTATAGGGATGCTTATACGCTGGATGTTTTTCAAACAGTCGCGTATAGGTATGCATATACACGACTCGATGAATTGTATCCCGCATACACCTTAGTTTTGAAGTTGCACCCTAAATAACTTAAAAAAGGAGGCCTAATTACAAATTTTAATTCACTGAAAAGAAAGAGGAGAGAAAGATGAATTACTTGGTCCAGACGGTCATTGATTCCGTCGCTCGTATCTCTCGCAATAAACAATTGAAATTTGGAGGCAATTTGGTCCAAAATCCACTATTTGGGTAAAAAATACAAATGGTATAGTAAAATTGTTTTTTTTACTATTTATAGCAAATTTTTACCCACTTTACATAGTTTCATGCAATATTTTGGCCTAATGGACTAATACGACAGTGGATGGAGTTGGTTTTGGTAGTTTTATCCCAGGATTCTTGCAATTTTTAGTGCCATGTCGCTCGTTCGTAACTTTGGACAGGTATTTTCGTTACCCAACATATAGGATAGGTATCCAATCCATCATGCACACTTGCATCATCAAATGACTGCAACTCATATGCCTTAGGAACAAACCCATTTCATAGAGACATAGAACCTTCTATCTACAACTAGAAGTGGCGTTATCGAATGGTGGAGACTTACCAAACATGGGTACCCTAGTTAGATCCGTTGCTTCATTCGGTGCCCATGTAGAGATTTTTTTTCATAGGACCGGGAGTCCCTTATAGATAATACATGAATTTATGTTTGAACCTCATTTCTTACTCATAAACATGCTGACGTATACTTAGAGGACTCCCAACGAGTCTGATTTAATCTCTTTTTCGACTCTCCCAAAAAGTGAAAAGATTGTCGAGTGAACTTATCTTTTCACACTCGTAAATTGGACTTGAAAGGATGTCTATTTGGTGCAATTTTATCCCTTTTTCAAACCAAGTAGACTAATATTACGAAAAGGGAGATTTTTTGGCTTTAAGTTGTAATTGCATCTCATTCTCTTGCTTGCAGTATTGAGCCTATTGTTGGTTCTCGCTTTTGCATTATAAGTCTTTCACCTCAGTAGTTTGTATCATCCACCAAGTAGAGCCTTGTTTATATCCTTTGCATCTTGACACCCTATACCCAACAGGAAACATTCCCCCGAGTGTCCATCTCCCACATGCACCTCCTTGCATTGAGCATAGGTATTTTTCATTGCTGGAACTAGATTTATTACTTGCAACACCTGTTTCCTCCTTTGTATCATAGTATTTATTTGACTATGAAAAACCAAAAAAATATGGGCTTGAAAAGAATATTATCTTATATTGGCAGCAATCGTGTCGCCTTTGAACAGAGCACAAAATTTTTGAGTCCACTTGTCATCAATTTTGGGTTTAGCATGACCTTAGGAAGCTAATCTCATTATGTAGAGTTTACTCCCCTGACTGGTTACTCTTCTAGTCCCTATGCAGAGTTTGATTGATGCCTCCTACATCTCAAAGTTTCATCATTGAGTCTATGCTTCCAGAGTCTTCCACATGTCTCATGCTCTTGTTTAAAGGATGTTTATCAACCTGTGTCGGTCATTCCTCACAAGTCTTGAATTTGCATGTCGGCCATACCCTCATTGTGTCTCAGAATTACATGAAGATATAGTCCTATTACGCACCTTGGTCCTACTTTCATCATTGGTAGGTAACCTTGAACCCAACAATCGACATTTCATCATTGGTCGCTGACTGGGTATTTTCCCTTGTGTTTGAAGGTAAGAAATATATTCACACATTGGGATTCATGTAGTGTCTTGGATTCCGTTAGCCTTATTGGTGGTTTCCTCACCTTTGTCAACAATTTTCCTTATTGGATGCTATTCAAAGGGTATTTTTTGTGTACCACTTGCATCTAGCACATGTTAAAGACACACAAGGTCTTTGGTTCATGAACACATTTTTTTTCTGATTTCCTCCAAATCTTCAAGCTCATGTTTTGTACCTTGTACTGAATGATGAGATATGCCTCAATGCTCTCCTTTCAGTGGGTCTCCTTCCATCGAATTCAAGTCATCTATTATGGAGATGAGACCTAGAGTCCTATGAGTACCTAGAGGTTTGCAGTCATTAGTGGTAGGTTCTCTCACCATCGACAGTTGGGAATACATCAATGTCTCTTGTTCGATGGATTCTTCAAGTGTTTGACCCCGACACCTCTATTCACACTTGCAAGAATGTACTCAGTGCCTTGATACCTACTTTCATTATCGATAGGATGTCTCGTGTTTGTTAACAGTATACCTTAATGACCGGTAATCAAACGAAGTCTCATTGTGTTCAACATCAAATCCTTTATTCACGAGATGTAGACTTGCACCTTTGACAGATTGTGTAGAAGACTTGAAGAAATCAGTTCATAGTCACAACTTTCTTGATCAATTGCTATCTTTCATTGGACCATTACCTATGTGACTTCAGTGATCATGGGAGATCAAATTGTACTCTAGTGTATACAGATATATTCAGATTGATTTTGAGACTGGTTTTATTGGGTCTTGTTCGTGACTATGATAGCCTTTGGCATGTAGCCACCTTTGTATTTCCTGTTAATGGCCATGGACATCTGTTTGGTATATTTTCACAGGGATTTGCAGTGTAATTCAAATTGGCAGCCATTTGTGCAAAGTCAGTGCAGATTGTAACATTCTCATGAGTAACTAGTTCTTCTAGCTGGGTCTCCATTACTCCACTTTTGGGTATTATAATGTATTTCGTCCATCACAGATAATTCTCTGACCTCACACATTAGGGGGCATATGCTATAGCAAGATTTTCCTCACCCTATGAAAATTTTCTCAAAAGGCCTTTTTCCATTTTCCTATGCAGACTTGAAGTCCCTTTTTGCAAATCCCAGAGCTAAAAACAATATTTTCCACATATATGCGCCCTACCTATTATACAACATGCGTATACGCAGGTTTCACCACTACAACCCGCGTACATCGGGGCTTGTGCCAAAAATTAAAAAATGGTGTCGAGTTTCAATGTCACGTCATGAGATCCATGATCCTTGACCTTCCATATAATGGAAACGTTTTGGCTTGGCCCTTTAGTTCCACTTGAAGGCTATAAATGGGCCAAATTCAAGCTATGGAAAAGAGGAGAAGAATTCAACTTTGAGAGCAAAGTTACTTCGGAGAAATTATTCACTTCATAAGTCTGCATCCCTTTATCCTTTTAAGTCTGAACACATTGTTCAGCCCCCAAGATCTTCCCTACATGACTGAGAACTTCATTGTCTCTCTTATATGAGCTTGCCTTTGGTGGAGGATTGAAGTGGTGGAGGCCCAACTAGAAAGGACTTAGTTTCTCGGTTTCGAACCGTACCGACACAGAAGTTTGTAATTCATTCACTTCCGTGATTACATTTTAATAGAAATACCCTTTTCTCGTCCAATTAATATCTTGGAAATATTTGAATTTTTATTCCATGGACGTATTTGTTATGAATGTTGATGGATTATGCTATTGAATGTGCTAACATTACATATTATCACCATATTTTTGTGTTTCTTGGTTGTTGAGGACAAGTTGCAGGTGTATTTCTTTCAGTTAAGTGCTCAATGGTGGACTTCATCAAACTTTTGGATGAGGTAGGCTCTTTATTTTTTCTTGTTAGCATATTTGTTTATATAGCATACCTGAGATTAGAGTCGATTTTTGCAATCATTTCTATCTGTTGTGGTTTACCCCTATCCATAGAGAGATTTTCCTCATAGCAGTTGGGGAAAGGAAAGTTTCTTGATACAGAAGGTTTTCCTCAACTCACAGTAATAAATGCTCAACAAGATTCACAAAGAGAGTTGTTGCAACTGGAAACTACAATTGGAAACTGCAACTATAACTGGAAACTGCAACTGCAATTGTACAGTGGCAATATTTCAAATAGCTCTGATACCATGTTGATTATTACATGACTCTTAGATCTGATAGTTATTTCCTTATGATTAATAACAAGATTCACTTTCATACAACAATTATCATAGAATAACTATAACAATGCAACGAAAATAACAAGATCTAGAAATATTAAACATGCATAGTAGACACAAGAACACAACACAAGAACGCAAGAGTCTATCCTAGGAAACCCAAACTTGGGAGAAAACCCAACAACATTTCTCTAGAAGAATTCAGTCCAAGATATTACCAGTACATCACCATCAATAGCTAAAATACCATACAAACAAGATCCTCCCCAAGTCTAGCATTACCAAGACCTATCACTTCAATAATATGACCATGAATAACCAAGCAAGAGCTTCTCCAAGTGTGGCACATTCTCCAAGATAACCAATAACCAAAAATACTGAAACTGCCAAAACTGCAGCTGTAATTTCCTTGTACGCATTGCAGAAGGAGCTTTCTGACTTTCCAAATGAAATGATCTAGTCCCATATTTATACTAATCTAGGTGCCATTTTGGGGATGACTTCTTATTTCTGGGTCCTCAATTTTATTATTATTTCTCTGTCTTTTACCGGTGGGGCCGACTTCTCTCCCTAGTTCTTCAATTTCTTCTTGGGGCTTCTGTGAAGAGAGATTATTATTATGAGTTCATGAAGAATATTACACAAAATTTACAACATAACACTTTCAACAAGAAAACATTGTACTTTTCTCACACAACCTATGAAACAACACCTCGAAAATTTTACCCAGTTGTCGTCTCTTTCTCTTATCCTGTACAACAATGTATGACCCAATACAACAGTAAATGAAGCACTATATAGACCTCGATTTTTTTGYTGGATTTTCTACAAATATAGAATGGCCCTGTACATATTTAACACAACATTTAATGCAACCAAAACTCCTCAATTTTTGTGCAAAAAATCTTGTTGTAAGGCCCAACAATAAATGATGTACGACCCTATCAAATATTCCTTGTATGACCYAGATTTCAATGCTAAAATTCTCCTAGGTTTTCATGCCCAAACATGCTCCTTCTTTATGTTGCTTATTTTCCTCTCTTCTTCAATATCAAGCTCTCTTTCTCTCTTGGAATGTATGCCCCATGTCTCTCAAAATGATCATTTTATAACTAATGAATGAATAACTATCGTAACCCTAGATCTCCTAAGAGATAGACGATCAAGATTATATATTTCCCTTTTGAGATCAATGGTTGTGACTTAATCTTCTGTTGAGTCCACTTAAATCACTTAAGTGACCCAAAATTTCTAAAAATTTACTTTTACTTGTTAAATTATAAAAGACCCTAACTTCATAAAATCACTTTATAAACTCACTAGAGAGAGACATTTGCTTGGTTACCTCCGTATGCTAGGCAACGCCAATGCAAAAGTACCTTCGAGCTACAAAAACTAATAATCCCTTTTAGAGAGGGAGTTACTTCTAGAAACTCCACCTCGATCAAACACGTCCTTTGTTGTTGAAATTTCTCCCTCTAAACTGGAAGACTCTACTCCCTATGAATTGGAACTCTCTGATGCTACCTTTATTGGACTCTGATCAGGATCCTCGATCTCCTCCTCCATCAGTGTCATCTCAAACCTCATGGGTCTGTTGAGATGAGTCTCCTACTCTCTCATTAACACTAATCCAAAGTCTAGACTCCCTCTAGAACTCAACTCCAAACTCCCTCTGAAGCCAATCATAGGTTGTCCCAACAACTTGTGCAACCTGTCATACCCCATGCCCTCCAGAGCTGAAACTGAGAGCATATTTAACTTCATATTTGGGACATGTAACACCTCTACCACCTTAAGAAAACCTTCCGACTCTAGTTGGAAATCCACGGTTCCAACCCCCTTCACTGCATGCATGGTGTTAACCCTACAAACCACTTGGAAGTCTGAGTCTGTATCTGACACACTAAGGAACATTGACCTCATTCTTGTCATATGGGTAGATGCACTTCCTTTCCTGTGAGGTGTGTTAGAAAAACATGATCACACCAGTTGTTAGAGAAACAGGATCACGGATCAAAAAAATTAAACAAATACAGAAATAAAACACAAAAGATACACAATACAATAGAGACACAAATATACGTGGTTCACCCAGTGTTGGCTATGTCCACCAAAGAAATTACCAGGTCCTTCCTTTATTGTTATCCAACAAATGAAGGGATACAACCTACAACAAACCCACTATAACTTCCTCTTCTTTCTCTCACAATATCCTCTCTCAAAATACAATATTCTCTATGATACATAGCCACAATACATTTACCTCATAAAAGAGGGTTGCCTTATAGGGAAAAAAAACCTAACATAACTTCTACCGTTATATTTGTGACCTTATAATGAACGATCCATATTTACAATGAAATTACAATATACATTTACAAGGAAATTCCCCCCCCTGCACTACCCCGCGTGGATGAGTGTACATTCTTCATGGGGTATAAACACGACTGAAAAACAAAGACCTTTGAATCAGGAAGATAATCAGGCTCCACAACCAAAAATATCCCACTTGGATACTGATCTCAACAACTCCACCATTGTTGTATCTGTTGGACTATGAACCTTCTTGGACCTCACAAATTTCTCATATTCACCTTCATGCTTGAAGACCAACTGAAACTGAGCAAGAACTCATTTTATCCTTGGTTACTCCCTTTGTTAACATGTCTACAATATTCTGGATAGTGTGTATCTTTTCCAACTTCAAATGTCCATCTTCCAAGATGGATCGTATGAAATGACACCTCAACTGTATATGCTTAGTCTTCGAATGGAAGCATGATTTCTTTGCAAGATGAATGGCACTCTCAGTGTCACAACACAACATGCTATTATCATGCTTCTTTCCCAATTCCTCTATAAACCTCTGCAACCAAATCATTTATTTACTACCCTCTGTAGCAGCAACATACTCTGCTTCTCTTGTTGAAAGTGCAACAACCTTTTGTAGTTTCAAAATCCAACTTACTACTGTTCCACCTATATTAAAAACATACCCTGTGGTGCTCCTCCTGCTATCTTTATCACCTGCCATCTCTGTATCAACATATCCATGTAGAAAAGTGTCTGAACCTCCAAAACAAATGCATGAGTAGTAGTACCTCTCAAATACCTTAGAATCCACTTTACTGCCTCCCAATGTTATTTACCTGGATTGTTCATATACCTGCTCTCAACTCCCATTGCATGTAAAATATCCAGTCTTGTGCAAACCATCGCATACATCAAGCTTCCAACTGCTGATGAATAAGGGACCCTGAACATGTATTATATCTCCTCCTGTGTCTTGGGACACATTTCCCTAGTTAATTTGAAATGGTTGGCCAAAGGTATACTAACTGGTTTTGCATTCTACATTCTAAACCTTCCAACACCTTCTCTATGTAGTCACCCTGAGACAATGTCAATTTGCGATTTTTCATGTCTCTTGTTATTTTCATACCAAGGATTTTCTTTGCAGCACCCAAATCCTTCATCGCAAATGAATTAGCTAATTTCTTCTTAAGCACATTTATATCCTGCATATTAGACCCTGCAACAAGCATGTCATCCACATACAATAGAAAGATAATATAGCTTCCATTTTTTAGCTTTTTAAAATAAACACAGTGATCAAAATGACATCTACTATAACCCTATTTTTTCATAAACCTGTCAAAATTCAAATACCACTTCCTTGGAGCTTGCTTTAGGCCATACAATCTCTTCTTCAACCTGCATACCAAATTATCCTTCCCTTTGACCTCATACTCCTGTGGATGCTGCATATAAATCTCTTCCTCCAAATCCCCATGGAGAAAAGTTGTTTTTACATCTAACTGTTCAAGATGCAAATCTTCTATTCCACAAGACTTAAAATAGTCATAATTGAAGTTATTTTAACAACAAGAGAAAATATTTCACCAAAATATATACCTTTCTTTTGTGCAAACTCCTTTACAACAAGTCTAGCCTTGTACCACTTTTTTCCTGATAGACAAGTCTCCCAAGACTGACAGACAAGTGTCATGAGTCTAGGGTGAAGTTTGTATACTTCAAAGACAAGAGTAGCATGTTGCAGAATGTCTCCCTCGTTGAGAGGGAGTGTTGATGTTTGGACAACATTGGGAATACATTCTCTAAAGATAATAATTAATAATATAATTATTATTGATTATTAAATACAGTATATACTAAGTAAATGATAATAATAAATAGTTATTGATTACTCAAGGGACGCATCCTTTCATGGATGGTCACGTTATGTTCCCTATATATGGAACACTCATCATTGTAATAATATATCGATCATATCTCATATGAAGAAAACCAACAGAATGACCCTGTACAAATTTAACACAACATTTAATGCACCCAAAACTCCTAGATTTTTGTTCATAATTTGTTGTTGTACGACCCAATAGTAAATGTTGTATGCCCCATATTTCAATGTTGAAATTCTCCTAGGTTTGCATGCCCAAATGAGTCCCTTTTTTTCTGTTACTTCTTTGCCTCTCTTCTTCAAGCTCAAGCTCTCTTTCTCTCTTGGAATGTGTGCCCCATCTCTCTCAAAATGATCATTTTATAACTAATTAATGAATAACTAACCTAACCCTAGATCTTCAAAGATATAGATGGTCAGGATTAGATCTTTCCCTCTTGATATCAACAATTGTGACTTGATCTTCCATTGAGTTCGCTTAAATCACTTAAGTGAACCAAAATTTATAAAAATTCACTTTTACTCATTAAATTATAAAAGAACCTAACTTTATAAAATTACTTTATAAACTCACTTTATAAAGTCACTAGAGAGAGACATTTTCTTGGTCACTTCCACATGCTAGGCACTACAGATGAAGTACCTCCTAGCTACAAAAAATAACGGAGGAAACCCATTATGCACCACTGTTAAAAAGAAAATGTATATTTGATATGGTGTGAAAATAAGCAATTTCAATGGAGAACCATTGCAATTAAAATAAAAGAAGAATAATTATAGTGTAAGATAGTTGGGAACCATGTTGACGGATAATCAATTTATAGGATATCAATCTACACATGCTCAATTCACTTGATCTTAACCTGATTGTATATTTGATTCATTGGAGGGCCTAGCCACAAATTCAACTGTTGACTTTGTGGTTGGGCTATTTGATGACCTGAATCTACAATTGAGTTAAGAATGCCCATTCAATCCAATTGAACATCTTAGAGGAGTACAGTTGATGTGTCAAATCATGCATTGTGATATGAGTAACATATGGTCCTATTCCTTGGATAATCTTGAAAGTGTAGATCAAAGTGAGGATAATTCACCGATGGATAAATAAGCATTAATGATTGTTATTACGTTGAAGAATATAAAATATATTTATTGGCTTATAACATCTACAATTTCAGTATATGCAACATAGAAATGGAAAGTATAGATCACTTCATATGTGGAGAAATGACACCCTTTATAAATCTCAAATAGTGTTATTTTATGAGTAATGATCGATGGAGAAGATGTCACATTCATGTTGCTTGAGTAGTAATTATTGTACTTGTTTTGCATGGGGGAAGACAAGAATATGGAAGATGAGTTGAAATGGATCTATAACTCCATAGAGATCTTGTAAAGGTTTGAATGGATCTAAGACATTTTCTCATGAGCCACAAAATGAAAATTTATGTTACTATGTAGACAAAACATTACGAGGAACATTGGCCTATCCAAAAAGAAAAAATTACTACATATATGCCTCTTTTGATATTGTGATCTTGGGTGAATGATGAACTTTGTGTCTATTATGATGGGAGTGATGAGTTTGATGACAAAGTGAAATATCCAAGCCCATTTTTAGAATTCCCACAACTGAGGGAAAAATACATGAGTAGATCAAAGTTGTTTTAGAGGTCTACAGTTCTATCCCATAAAATTCTTTGATCAATGAATCATGGTCTTTGAATCTTGCTGGATGGGAAAGAGGATTTTTTTGACATTTCCATTTCTCAGATGTTGGTGAAAGGAAGGATGCTAATTTGATATTGTTATGATCAAACCATAAGTTCAAATATTGTTTTGATATGATCAAGAATAAAATTTGGGCATTACTACTTCTGTGATAAAAATCATCCACCAAGCTTTGCAAAAATGGAAAGACGTGTTTGGTTAATTCAACTTGATTAATGTATTTGATGAGAATGCCATGGCCATAAAAATCAAATGGTAATGGTTTTGGAAATCATTAAAAATAGTTAATTATGTATGAAGATTCACAATTATGTTTTAATGGTCACAAGGGTTCATAGTAAACTCATTGGACAAAATCTGTTAAGAATATAAATTTATTTCATCTCCTCATTGAAAATGAGATGAAGATGGGTTCAAGATCGATGTTATTCAACAAACCAAATTTTTAAACTCATGGTCGATCTATATGTTGTTTTTTGAAAATAGATTATAAAAATTGTGCCATGTCATGGAAATACATTAAATTCATGAATTTGGTTTGAAGAATAAAATTGTAAGGATATTTAATCTAGCCAACTAATGTCATAAGTTGAGTCTATGCCAGAACTAGCCATTTTGATATTTGATAAATCTTGTTGAAATTGTTTGCAGAACTAAATGTATCATGAGGAAGATCCAAAGTAGGTAGAAGACAAACTTTGAATGAAGTGTAGTGAGAGGAATAATTTGACAGAGATGATGTAGCAAAAAAATATGAAAGATGAAGACTACCAGAAGAAGAAAGAAGGAAAACTCTTGGGCATGGACACAACAACAAATCAACAATGAAGAGATATAATACCAAAGAAAGAAAAGACAAATAAAAGCAGATAAAAAAGTGAAAGAATAATGAAAAAAAAAAGAATGAAGAAAATAAAGCACATAAGTAAGAAGAATGAAACATGAAGGTGAGAATTTATGTAGTGAAAATAACATCGTGTGTCAAAATTGAGATGCCAAAGAAACCAAAGTGAATCCATGGAAAATGAAATCCCTAATAAATTTGATGTCTTCTTTTGATAATGTTTTGATGATGGGAAAGAAGATGATCATGGTCCGATGTTTATAATAGGGCTAGCTTAGCCTCAATGAAAATGTAATTGAATTGTAGGTATTTGAGACAAGTGATGATGCAATATATAATTGTTAATATGGTTATAAGACTTGGTGAAGCAAGCATACCCTCATTGTTGATAGTTTATGGTTAATAAAAATTCACTTGGCATAATGAATGGTTCATGGTAAGTTGAAAATGAATCTAAATTTCAAATTTGTTATAGTTGAGGGTAACCTACAAATACTCAGGATTTGGTTAAGGGTAAACCTTAGAAAAAATAGGATGATGATTGATGATGATAAATGGGAAGTGGAAAAGGGGAATGTAAAGTCTTGTGATTGGAGAATCATTAATGAACCATGTATGAGAAAAAAAATCCAAGAGAACCAACCAATACAATGGATGCCGACCCATGTATTCCATTGGATGGTGACTTCTTTACATGGAATTTGATAAACATGATGTTTGTATTTTGAAGGTACAAGATCCAGATCCAATTAAAAGAAATCCAAAAGATGAAGGATGAAAAAGATTGGAGATGGAAAGTATAGAAGAAGAGGATGAATATTGGACCAGTTGAAGAGACAAAAGACGATGATTGAATATTGAAATTAGTACTATTCATTGAGAGGAAATTTCAAAGATTAAATCCTACTTGTGATTAATAATGTATACATTATATGAATTAAACCACACATAATGTCTATGTAAACATGAAATATGATGACAACATGAAAAGTTAAGAATGAGTATTTTGTGGAATCAATAGTTATGGTCACCAACTTTATAAAGGGGCTTTTTATACAATTGTAACACACATGAATAATGAAAGGTTGAATACAATTCTCCTTTTAAGAGCTTCTTGAATGTAAACTCCAAAATTTACCTTACTTGATATATGATTGAGCATATTTATTGCTAAATCTTAAAACCCAATACTAATTGACTATATGTTCAAGTATTGTTATAAATTAATGGTTATCTCATTCTATAAATATGTATTGTATATCATTAAATGATCTTAAATTATTAGGAAATAAAACTCTTCTTAAACTATAATTTTCTAAATTCCTTTGCACTTATAGGGCTTTCTCATGAGTCTTTACTCTACACAAGAATAGAATTCTATAACGTTAACCTACAACATCCAACATTTACTCAATTAATTTATGCCAATAATATATTACTTGGTGTTGAGAAATAATATGGTATTTCATAGTATTTATTATATGGGATTTTGTTGAATGTGTTCTCTAGTCATATTTTGTTGGGTGCATTCTCTAATTTAATGTTCATTTTTATTGAGAATTAGATAAGTTCTGTTAACACATTTCACAATGTGATCACTCACGCTTCTAGAATTGATGTCGCATATATCCATATTACAACTCTTGACTATGTCACCAAAGAACTTATTTGTTTAAATATGTTTAATAACACTTTCATGTAATCCTAGATCTGAACCTCGGCCTAGATCATAGATCCTAAATTCGATACGTATTGATTGGATTTTGATCATAAGGAAAACTTGTGAGAATTGGTATGCCCTATATTTGCAATTATGTATCTCATTATAATATAAAATTGGTTTTACTAAATTTTAGAATTTACAATTTCTTCAACAAATAGGTTAATAGAGTTGAAATGTTCTTTAAAAAAGAGGGCAATGGAGTTTGAAATGTTCTTTACAAATTAACATATCAATGTTTTTATCAAGGTCATAATGTATGGCTTGCCCTAGGAGAAGATTCAAGGAAAATATATGAACTTAGTGTTTTTTGCAATAATATAAGTGTGGGACACCTGAAATGGGTGGTAGAGAGGTACACCATAACACATGACACCTTGCTTCAACCACCCCCACCTAGTTGCCTTGCGAACCTCCATGGAGAACCTCGAAATAATACCCCATCCCCCCACCTACATACATAACATCCACTCATTCCCCCTAGCATGTGAGCATCCTTGCCTGTTCTCTACATCAATTATCCAGTATGTGCCATGAAGATCCAACATCCTATGCATTTAGTGATAGTAATGTTGTCGTGTGACACCATTACTCGTGATAGTAATGGTTTCGTGCAACACCATTACTCCCTCGTTGTTTCTCCTCCAGACATTTACCGTCTATTGCTACATTATAACCTCCCATGTTATCTACCTTTAAGCTCTGCTTGTTTCTTGTCTTGTCTCACCCTTACTCTGTCATTCGTCACCCAACCCACCTCTCCACTTTCTTTGGCATTTTTTCATCCCCCTCCTCACCCTGTAATAGTTGTGTGTAAACTTAATTTTCCAATGTCACATGGTGGCTAGCGCTATTGCACCCACAATTTTAGGGGTGGTGTGTTGAATTGGTAGACGCATACTATTATTACTCAAGCGACTGAAACCTATGAGATGCATGCTCCGCCATAATTCTAGGTTGAATTGGACCTGATAGAAGTCAATGCCTACGTTCTTTGATACTTTATTGATAATGAGGCAGTGGATGCAGACATTGGATCTTCTTTCCCAGACCTAGAAACCTATCGAGACCGAGCAGACCTATACTCCAAGTTTGTTGACATTGACTAGATTATCAAGGCCCTTATGGGGAAAGCTCTTCTGGAGCGAAATGCATCCCACTAGGAGATACTCCTTCAATTCGACGAAGTGCAACAACAATTACGAAGCATGGAGAGAAAGATAGACAAGGAGGCCTACTAGAGCGTTGACATTGCTGGAATAATCCAGGAGTACCCCCATGTAGTGGAGCCTCATCTAGAGGCTTCCTTTGGCCAACCTCTCTGATTTTTTATGCTTTTCCATATCTTTTTTTTTTACAGTCATGGAGGATGGGATGCCTTAACTTGGCCTTTTAATAGGTCTTGGGATGATCATAGATATGCTTATAGATATAAGTATGATATAAGTGTGGGAGAGATGGTAGATAAATTATAGATTGGAAGAGGAATGTTAAAATTATTTTTTAATCACGTTGGAAGTCACTAATTCCATTTTTTTTCAACTAGACATCGTATTTATTTGTATATTCAACATATTCATTTCATGGTGTTTTGGACAAGAGGATAGTTTGTCAATGCAACTTAGTTTCTTTGAGCCAAAGTTTAGATGAAAATATGAGAAAATATATGAAGTGAATGGTGGTTATATGTAAGTCACAAATAAAATATGGTTACTCAGTTTCATTAGGCCAAAGTTTAGATGAAAATTCGAGAAAAAAGATGAAGTGAATTATGGTTGTATGTAAGGCACATATAAAATATGGTTACATGTATACTAGTTCGTCAGTGTGTTGGGATCATATTGTTTATTTAAGATAACAAAATCTGTTACAACACACCTAATCAAGGCCATGGGAAAAAAGGGCTACTCTCCACATAACAATTAAAAAAATAAATATACAGAAGACACTTTTACATAGAAAAGGGTGGAAAAATGATATTAGGATGCTAAAGTAAAGATGCCAAATTTTGGTTGACAATATCATTATCAAGTCTTCTTGGTTTGTTGATTTTCTAATAGCCACTACATAACCTAAAAGGATGTTAAATTTCACTTATGACTTTTGTCAAACACTTAGAAAATTCTGATTTCAACCTCCAATAAATTCAACAGTAATGCAGTAAACTTAACAACATTCTACTGTACTTTATCATCATAAAACATTGACTAAGCAAACTGAAAAATTAGCAGCAGAAATAAATGAACAATAGACAACATTCAATCACACTTTTGACACAAAATATTATGGGAAATGCCCCTGGAAAAACCCCTAAGGGAAAACAAATCAAGAGAGATTCTTGTTATGAGTTCATGAAGAATATTACACAGAATTTATAGCAGAACAATTCTAGCAAGAAAACACTATACTTATCTCACATTAGACCAGTGCCATCTTAGGCACTGGTCTTTTGTTTTCCATAAACACAATGCTCGCAGAAGTCCAAATCAATTTGTTTAAGATCTGGAAACAATTGTTTTTTATGAAGTATCTGCTTCCCTTTCTCACTCATGTGTCCAAGTGTATGATGCCACAATGTTGTATCCACTCTTGTAGAAGCTAAAGAGATAGAAGAGTCAATATTACCAGTACATAATTACAATGTACCTACCTTCTCTCCTTTTTCTATCACCAATGATCCTTTGGTGACCTTCCACACCTTATCTGTAAATATGGATATACAACCTTCACTTGCAAACTGTCCTGTTGAAATTAGATTTTTCCTTAGATCTGGAACATGTCTTACCTCTTTCAACAACCATTGGTTTCCATTGATTTGCTTTATTTTTACCTTTCCCATTCCAACAATTTTTCATGGTGCATCACACCCAAATGAACCTGCCCAAAATCACCTTGAACATAATCTAGAAAATGTTTCCTATGGGGTGTGGCATGAAATGAAGCCCCTGAATCTACCACCGAAGACTCATAAATATTATCTATAGAAAGAATCAAAGAATCTTGTAACACATCACCTGTTACATTTGCTCCCTGATTTTTATCCTGTTGTCCATCTCTTTGTTTCTTTGGAGCTCTGGAGTCTTTATTTAGATATCATTTCTTCTGACAATTCCAACATTCTATATTTCCAAGTTTGGATTTGGATCTTCCTTTCTTACAATTCTCACGATTCCCTGATCCCTTTCCTCTATCCTTTTGTCTTCCCCTGTTCTCCATGTTCAACGCATTACCTGATGTCTCACCTGTGCTTTTCCGTCACATTTCCTCACTAAGGATAACACCAACAACATCATTAAATTTTAAAGTATTTGAACGAGAGACAGAGTTACTTACAACCATGACCAAGTCGTTCCATCTTTCTGGCAATGAGAAAAATATTAGAAGATCCCTGACCTCATCATCAAACTCCACTTTTACAGAACTTAGTTGATTAGTAACCGTATTAAATTAATTTAAATGATCTAAAACAGACCCACCTTCTAACATCTTCATATTAAATAATCTCTTCATTAGAAATACATTATTGGATGCCAAAGGTTTTTCATACAATTTAGCTAATGCGTCCATCAAATTCTTTGTTGTCTTTTATTTCGAAATATTGAAAGCCACTGAGGCTGTCAGGCTCAGTCGTATCGTTCCTAGAGCCTTTCTATCAAGAATATCCCATTCTTCGTCCTTCATATCCATCGACTTATCTGCTATTCTGCCTAATGGTAGGAATAGATCCTTCTGATATAAATAATCTTCCACCTGCATCTTCCATAACTGGTAGTTTTGGCCGTTAAATTTCTCGACCCTAAAGTTTCCATCTTCCGCCATTGCTCCCACTTGAAAGGAACCCTCTTTTCCTACAAGTTACCTTTTTCTCTGATACCGATTGTTATAAAAACAAGATCACTTCGGTTGTTAGAAAAATAGGATCACAGAGAAATAAAATAAAAAAGATGCGGAAATAAAACATAGAAGATACACAATACAATAGAAACACAGATATACATGGTTCACCCAGTGTGGGCTACGTCCACTAGAGAAATTGTCAGGTCCTTCCTTTATTATTATCCAACAAATGAAGGGATACAACCTACAACAAACCCATTGTAAATTTATCTTCTTTCTCTCACAGTCTCCTCTCTCAGAATACAATATTCGCTATGATACATAGTCGCAATACATTTCCCTCATAAAAGAGGGTTTCCTTCTAGGGAAAAAAAACCTAACATAACTTCTACTGTTATATCTGCGACCTTATAATGAACGGTCCAAATTTACAATGAAATTACAATATACATTTACAAGGCA
>JASDQU010101578.1:35310-67750 GCA_032191745.1 Picea mariana | reverse complement strand
TATTCTGGGGTGTAAAGTTTTCATGGGGTATAAACACGGCTGAAAACAAAGACCTCTGAATCAAGAAGATAATCATGCTCCATAATCAACAAGGTGGTCCAATCACTCGACTTCTTCTTCTCCTTACTCTTTCCTGTAAGAGAAAGATTTGATTCCTCTCTGCAATAGACCCTGGCCCAAGATATATCCTTTGATCTTGTTGGATGCTATATTCACTTGCTTCCTCCTACTAGAAACCCTCATGAAAAATAATCTTTTTCCCTTCCTTCTTCCTAGCAAGAACCCCTGCAGGTCACTACAATCCAAGTGTCAAATTCTTTGTCTATTGAACCTCATAGCCTAAGCTCTGATACCGTGTTAAATTTCACTTATTACTTTCGTCAAACACTTAGAAAATTATGATTTCAATCTCCAATAATGAAATAAACTTAACAACGTTCTACTGTACTTTATGAGAAAAAATACAATCACTAACCAAACTGAAAAATTACACCAGAAATAAATGATCAGTAGACAACATTCAATCACACATTTGACACAAAATATTTTGGGAAATGACCCTGGAAAAATACCTAAGGGAAAATTAGTTCATGAAGAATATTACACAAAATTTATAGGAGAACACTTTCATCGAGAAAACACTATACTTATCTCACACTACCTATCCAACAACACCTAGAAAATCATTCCCAGTTGTTGCCTCTTTCTTTGCTCATGTACGACCTAGTATAACAGTATATGCATCATTGTACAACCCTCAATTTTTGTGGTGTATTTTCTACTAGAGGGGAATGTGGACTTCGTATTCACGTGCCTCAGAAGGTCATATGAAAGAACCAAGAAATTGGTTTGACGAGGAAACCTTGATATGTCTTGGGGTACATTAGCTACATGAGGGAACCTCGATGTGTCCTAGAGAAGACATTGGTTCCATGAGGGAACCTCGATATGTCTTAGACGTGTGTTCCATGAAGGAACCACGAGATGTCTAGTATGGACACATTTCATGAGTGAGATGAAACATTGGTTTCATGATGGAACCTCGATATATCAAGTATGGTCCAATATGACTTAACATGATCAACATTTACCTATGTTTCGGTGGGTAGATGCATCCATGAATACAATGTATGTTTGGAACAAAAGTCCTCATAAGACTTTCAGGAACATGACTCCCGAGGAGGCCTTCATCGGAGTGAAGCCCGAGCTTGGACACTTCATGATATTTGGGTGTTCAGTATACATTCATGTACCCAACGAGAGAAGGACCAAGCTAGACCCTTCATATAGAAAGGGTACATTTGTGGGGTACAGTGAGTCTTCGAAGGCATACCGGATCTACGTCCCTGGTTAGACACAGATTGAGGTGAGCAGAGATGTTACCTTTGAGGAGGAGGTAGCCTTAATGAGATCTAGAGGATATCGCATGGATATTGATAGTGAGAAACAAGAAGAGATGGTTCCTTCTCCACCTCACCTTCCAACAATTCAGAGGGAGACAATTGGGCCTATTGATCCCATTGATCCTGTACCTCCAGATGATGTTCCCAAAGATATTTTAGTAGGTTGGAAGATACCTACATGGTCTCATCAGACTCTGCAGGAGGAAGAAGGACATGCAGATCCTCGTGGTACCTTCCGAGAGAGCAAGAGACTTTAGAGATACTCATGCTATGCCACAATTATGAGCCACATCATTCATTTTTTTTGGCCTTCCTGTTATGAGGAGGCAACTAGTCATCCAGTATGGAGAGATGTCATGATGGAGGATTATCAATCCATCATGAAGAATGATGTGTGGGATATTATTCCAAGACCTAAGAGGAATTTTCCAGTGACTTCCAAATGGATCTACAAGATCAAACGCATAGTTGACGAGAGCATCGAGAGGCACAAAATGAGATTTGTTGCTAGAGGATTATCTTAGATGGAGGGAATAGATTATCAGGAGACATTTGCTATTGTTGCTCGATACACTTCTATCCGGACAATTATTTCCCTCACAACATCCATGGGTTGGAAACTACATCAGATGGATGTGAAGACAACCTTTCTCAATGGAGAGATTGAGGAAGAAATATACATCGAGCAACTAGATGGTTTCGCCATACATGAGAAGGAGTCTCATTTGTGTAGATTGAAGAAGGCCTTGTATGGACTCAAGCAGGCACCTTGATCTTGGTATGCGAGGATTGATGGACACCTGATGATTTTGGGCTTCAAGAAAAGTGTTGTTGATCCCAACCTGTACTACAAGACTGTTAACAGTGAGGCCCTGATTCTGGTCCTCTACGTTGATGATTTATTCCTCATCAGTACAAAGAGCCTTATTGTTGAATGCAAGTATGCGTTTGCCTCTAAGTTCGAGATGAAGGACCTTGGTATGATGAACTACTTCTTGGGACTAGAGGTGTGGGAAAGAACTGATGATATCTTCCTAAGTCAGGGGAAGCACACAGTTGAGATATTGAAAAAAAAAAAAGTCTGGGATGCTAAACTGTAAACCCATGGCTACACCAATGGTGACGAATCTAAAGAAACTATGTGTGTCTTCTTCCGATTCCGCCGAGATTGATCTAACCCCGTACAAAGAACTAATTGGATCATTGATGTATCTGGTTAACACTAGACCAGATGTTTTCTATGTAGTGAGTGCACTTAGCCAATTTATAAGCCAACCAAGATAGACACACTAGATTGTTGCAAAGCATGTGTTGAGATACTTGTGATGCACGGTTCGGCATGGTCTGAGATATACTTCCAGTATTGATATGATATGGCAGGAATATATTGACTCTGATTGGGCAGGGAGTGTAGTGGACAGAAAGAGCACCTTCAGGTGTTGCTTCACTTTGGGATCTTCCATGGTTTCTTGGTGTATCATGAAATGAACTTTTGTGGATTTGAGCACAATAGAAGCAGCGTACATTTCATCAAGTATGATAGTCTGTGAAGCAGTGTGGCTTCAAAAGATCCTTGCAGATTTATTCGAATATGTGCCGGATTCCACCATTATTCATTATGGTAACCAAAGTTGTGTGAAGATATCTGATAATCCAGTGTTTCATGAAAAATCAAATCACATTGAGATCAAGTACCATTACATTCGAGACATGGTGCAGAGGAAGGAAGTATTGGTGCAGTACCTTCCTACAGATGAGCAGGTTATTGATGTTCTTACCAAACCAAGACGAAGTTCAAGTACTTCCGTGACAGACTTGGCGTGGTAGAGAATTCCTCCCTCACTGAGAGGGAGTGTTGGTGTTTGCAGTTTCCTAAGACATTCTCCAGATCGTACTACTCTGTGACTGAATTGAGTTGATCTGTGATGACACTTATTCGAGAAGAGATAAGTGGGGCACTTATCCGAGAAGGGATAAGTGCGGTTGGGATTATAACGCAATATCCCATGTGGAGAGAACATGAGGACATGTCAAGGGAGTTTACCCTTGATGTCATACACTACGGGAGTTGACCCTAGTGTTTATAGAGGGTGTAGCCTCTAGAAGTCCACATGGAGTGCCATGTGTGACAAAATTTCTCCAGATCGTACTCCTCTGTGAATTGAGTTGAGTTGATCTGTGAGGACACTTATTCCAGAAGGGATCAGTGGAACACTTATTTGAGAAGAAATACGTGCATTTGGGCTTATAGCCCATCATCCTATGTGGAGAGAAGACGAGGACATGTCAAGGGAGTTGACCCTTGACGTCTCACACTATGGGGAGTTGAACCTAAGTATTCCTAGAGGGAGTAGCCTCTAGAAGTCCACATGAGAGTGCCATGTGTGACAAACCTTTTGCTACTATGGTGGTTGTGTACCATTGGCAGAGACTCCGAGTCTATGGACAGTAGTTGTGTACTAATATGGAAAGATACCTCCCTAGCTAAGAGGGAGTGTTGATGTTTCAACATCGGGTGGAGCTTCTCCTAGATTGGGATGCAGACCAAGGGAGATAGATTACATCTATCATAAAGGTTCACTTGTGGTAAATGGGCCCATACATATTCCTTCCTTGATCATGACAAGGAATAATATGGACTCGAGATGCTTGAAGTGCTTTCCACATGTTAGTTAGCATCAAGCCAACATTCACTCATAGGTGTGTGCCTGTGGTGAAAGATCCTGGTGTGTTCTTTGTCCTAGTCATGGTGACTTGACAAGGACTGAGAAAGAAACATATGCTATATGATATTACACACGGACCTAAAATGAGCCTAATCTTAGAGAGAGTTAATTGGCTCAGAGGGAGATCCATAGAAGGAGTTTCTCCTCGATTCAGGTGGGAGAGATATGTCTCCCAAGACTGACAGACAAGTGTCATGAGTCTAGGGTGAAGTTTGTATACTTCAAAGACAAGAGTGGCATGTTACAGAATGTCTCCCTCATTGAGAGGGAGTGTTTATGTTTGGACAACATTGGGAAGAAATTCTCTAAAGATAATAATTAATAACATAATTATTATTGATTATTAAATATAGTATATAATAAGTAAATGATAATAATAAATATTTATTGATTATTCAAGGGACACATCCTTTCATAGATGGTCACCTTATGTTCCCTATATATGGAACACTCATCATTGTAATAATATATCGATCATATCTCATATGAAGAAAGCCAACAGAATGACCTTGTACATATTTAACACAACATTTAATGCACCCAAAACTCCTCATTTTTTGTTCATAATTTGTTGTTGTACAACCCAATAGTAAATGTTTTATGACCCATATTTCAATGTTGAAATTATCCTAGGTTTGCATGCCCAAATGAGCCCCTTTTTTCTATTACTTCTTTTCCTCTCTTCTTCAAGCTCAAGTTCTCTTTCTCTCTTGGAATGTGTGCCCCATCTCTCTCAAAATGATCATTTTATAACTAATTAATGAATAACTACCCTAACCCTAGATCTCCAAAGAGATAGATGGTCAAGATTAGATCTTTCCCTCTTGAGATCAACGATTGTGTCTTAATTTTCCATTGAGTTCGCTTAAATCACTTAAGTGAAACAAACTTTATAAAAAGTCAATTTTACTCATTAAATTATAAAAGAACCTAACTTTATAAAATCACTTTATAAAGTCACTAGAGAGAGACATTTTCTCGATCACTTCCGCCTGTTGGGCACTGCCAATGAAGTACCTCCGAGCTACAAAAAATAACAGAGGAAACCCATTATACACCACTGTTAAAAAGAAAATGTATATTTGATATGGTGTGAAAATAAGCAATTTCAATGGAGAACCATTGCAATTAAAATTAAAGAAGAATAATTATAGTGTAAGATAGTTGGGAACTATGTTGACGGATAATAAATTTATAGGATATCAATCTACACATGCTCAACCCACTTGATCTTAACCCGATTGTAGATTTGAGTCATTGGAGGTCCTAGCCACAAATTCAACCATTGACTTTGTGGTTGGGCCATTTGATGACCCGAATCTACAATTGAGTTAATAATGCCTAGTCAATCCAATTGAATATCTTAGAGGAGTACAGTTGATGTGTCAAATCGTGCATTGTGATATGAGTAACATATGGTCCTATTCCTTGGATAAGCTTGAAAGTGTAGATCAAAGTGAGGATAATTCACCGATGGATAAATAAGCATTAACGATTGTTATTACGTTGAAGAATATGAAATATATTTATTGGCTTATAACATCTACAATTTCAGTATATGCAACATAGAAACGGAAAGTATAGAGCACTTCATATGTGGAGAAATGACACACTTTATAAATCTCAGATAGTGTGATTTTATGAGTAATGATCGATGGAGAAGATGTCACGTTCATGTTGCTTGAGTAGTAATTATTGTACTTGTTTTGCATTGGGGAGGACAAATATATGGAAGATGATTTGAAATGGATCTATTATTCCATAGAGATCTTACAAAGGTTCGAATGGATGTAAGACATTTTCTCGTGAGCCACAAAATGGAAATTTCCAAGGAACATTGGCCTATCCAAAATGTAGACAAAACATTACAAGGAACATTGGCCTATCCAAAAAGAAAAAAATCACTACATATATGCATCTTTTAATATTGTGATCTTGGGTGAATGATGGCCTTTGTGTCTATTACGATGGGAGTGATGTCTTTCATGACAAAGTGAAAAATCCAAGCCCATGTTTAGAATTCCCACCACTGAGGGAAAAATACATGAGTAGATCAAAGTTGTTTGAGAGGTCTACAGTTCTATCCCATAAAATTCTTCGATCAACGATTCATGGTCTTTGAATCTTCCCGCATGGGAAAGAGGATTTTTTTTTACATTTCCATTTCTCAGAAGTTGGTGAAAGGAAGGATGCTAATTTGATATTGTTATGATCAAACTATAAGTTCAAATATTGTTTTGATATGATCAAAAATACAATTTGGGCATTACTACTTGTCTGATAAAAAGCATCCACCAAGCTTTGCAAAAATGGAAATACGTGTAAATTGGTTAATTCAACTTGATTAATGTATTTGATGAGAATGTCATGGCCATAAAAATCAAATGGTAATGGTTTTGGAAATAATTAAAAATAGTTAATTATGTACGAAGATTCACAATTATGTTTTAATGGTCACAAGGGTTCATAGTAAAATCATTGTACAAAATCTGTTAAAAATATAAATTTATTTCATCTCCTCATTGAAAATGAGATGAATATGGGTTCAAGATCGATGTTACTCAACAACCCAATTTTTTAAACTCGTGGTTGATCTATATGTTGTTTTTTGAAAATAGATTATAAAAATTGTGTCATGTCATGGAAATACATTAAATTCATGAATTTGGTTGGAAGAATCAAATTGTAAGGACACTTAATTTGGCCAACTAATGTCATAAGTTGAGTCAATGTCGGAATTGGCCATTTTGACATTTGATAAATCTTTTTGAAATTATTTGCAGAACTAAAACTATCATGAGGAAGATCTAAAGTAGGTAGAAGACAAACTTTGAATGAAGTGTAGTGAGAAGAAGAATTTGACATAGATGATGTAGCAAAAAAATATGAAAGATCAAGACTACCAGAAGAAAAAAGAAGGAAAACTCTTGGGCATGGACACAACAACAAATCAATAATGAAGAGATAGAATACCAAAGAAAGAAAAGACAAATAAAGGAACATAAAAAAGTGAAAGAATAATGAAAAAAAAAAGAATGAAGAAAATAAGGCACACAAGTAAGAAGAATGAAACATGAAGGTGATAATTTATGTAGTGAAAATAACATCATGTGTCAAAATTGAGATGCCAAAGAAACCAAAGTGAATCCATGGAAAATGAAATCCCTAATAAATTTGATGTCTTCTTTTGATAATGTTTTGATGATGGGAAAGAAGATGATCATGGTCCTATGTTTATAAAAGGGCTAGCTTAGCCTCAATGAAAATGTAATTGAATTGTAGGTATTTGAGACAAGTGATGATGTAATATGTAATTTTTAATATGGTTATAAGACTTGGTGAAGCAAGCATACCCTCATTGTTGATGGTTTGTGGTTAATAAAAATCCACTTGTCATGATGAATGGTTCATGGTAAGTTGAACATGAATCAAAATTTCAATATTGTTATGGTTGAGGGTAACCTACAAATACTCAGGATGTGGTTAAGGGTAAACCTAAGAAAACATAGGATGATGATTGATGATGATAAATGGGAAGTGGAAAAGGGGAATGTAAAGGCTTGTGATTGGAGAATCATTAATTAACCATGTATGATAAAAAACATCCAAGAGAACCAACTAATACAATGGATGTTGATCCATGTATTCCATTGGATGGTGACTTCTTTACATGGACTTTGACAAAAATGATGTTTGTATTTTGAAGGTAAAAGATCCAGATCCAATTAAAAGAAATCCCAAAGATGAAGGATGAAAAAGATTGGAGATGGAAAGTATAGAATAAGAGGATGAATATTGAACCAGTTGAAGAGACAAAAGACGATGATTGAATATTGAAATTAGGACTATTCATTGACAGGAAGTTTCAAAGATTAAATCCTACTTATGATTGATAACTTATACATTATATGAATTAGACCACACATAATGTCTATGTAAAAATGAAATATGATGACAACATGAAAAGTTAAGAATGAGTATTTTGTGGAATCAATAGTTATGGTCACCAACTTTATAAAGGGGCCTATTATACAATTGTAAAACACATGAATAATGAAAGATTGAATACAATTCTCCTTTTAAGAGCTTCTTGAATGTAAACTCCAAACTTTACCTTACTTGATATATGATTGAGCATATTTATTGCTAAATCTTAAAACCCAATACTAATTGAGTATATGTTCAAGTATTGTTATAAATTAATCGTTATCTCATTCTATAAATATGTATTATATATCATTAAATGATCTTAAATTATTAGGAAATAAAACTCTTATTAAACTATAATTTTTTAAAGTCTTTTGCACTTATAGGGCTTGCTCATGAGTCTTTACTCTACACAAGAATAGAAGTCTATAACGTTAACCTACAACATACAACATTTACTCAATTGATTTATGCCAATAATAGATTACTTGGTGTTGAGAAATAATATGGTATTTCATAGTATTTATTATGTGGGATTTTGTTGAATGTGTTCTCTAGTCATATTTTGTTGGATGCATTTTCTAATTTAATGTTCATTTTTATTGAGATTTATATAATTTTTGTTAACACATTTCACAATGTGATCACTCATGCTTCTAGAATTGATGTTGCATATATCCATATTACAACTCTTGACTATGTCGGCAAAGAGATTTTTTGTTTAAATATGTTTAATGACATTTTCATTTAATCCTAGATCTGAACCTCATCCTAGATCATAGACCCTAAATTCGACACATATTGCTTGGATTTTGATCATAAGAAAAACTTGTGAGAATTGGTATGCCCTATCTTTGCAATTATGTATCTCATTATAATATAAAATTGGTTTTACTAAATTTTAGAATTTACAATTTCTTCAAGAAATAGGTTAATAGAGTTGAAATGTTCTTTAAAAAAGAGGGTAATGGAGTTTGAAATGTTCTTTACAAAGTAACATATCAATGCTTTTATCAAGGTCATAATGGATGGCTTACACTAGGAGAAGATTCAAGGAAAATATATGAACTTAGTGTTTTTTGCAATGATATAAGTGTGGGACACCCAAAACGGGTGGTAGAGAGGTAGACCATGACACACAACGCCTTGCGTCAACCACCCCCACCTAGTTTCCTTGCAAACCTCCATGGAGAACCTCGAGATAATACTCCATCCCCCCACCTACATGCATAACATGCACTCATTCCCCCTAGCATGTGACCATCCTTTCCTATTCTCTACATCAATTCTCAGTATGCGCCATAAAGATCCAACATCCTAGGCATTTAGTGATAGTAATGTTGTCGTGTGACACCATTACTCGTGATAGTAATGGTATCGTGTGACACCATTACTCCCTCGTTGTTTCTCCTCTAGACATTTACCTCCTATTGCTACATTATAACCTCCCATGTTATCTACCTTTAAGCTATGATTGTTTCTTGTCTTGTCTCATCCTCACTCTATCATGCGTCACCCGACCCACTTATCCACTTCTTTGGCATTTTTTCATCCCCCTCCTCATCCTATAATAGTTGTGTGTAAACTTAATTTTTCAATGTCACGTGGTGGCTAGCGCTATTGCACCCACAATTTTAGGGGTGGTGTGTTGAATCGCTAGACGCATGCTATTATTACTCAAGCGACTGAGACCTATGAGATGCATGCTCTGCCATAATTCCAGGTTGCATTGGACCTGATAGATGTCAATGCTTGGGTTCTTTGATACTTTATTGATAATGAGGCAGTGGATGTAGACATTGGATCTTCGCTCCCAGACCTAGAAACCTATCGAGACCGAGCCAACCTATACTCCAAGTTTGTCGACATTGACTAGATTATCAAGGCCCTTATGGGGAAAGCTCTTCTAGAGCGAAATGAATCCCACTAGGAGATACTCCTTCAATTTAACGAAGTGCAACAAAAATTACGAAGCATGGAGAGAAAGCTAGACAAGGCCTACTAGAGCGTTGACATTGCTGGAACAAGCCAGGAGTACCCCCATGCAGTGGAGGCTCATCTAGAGGCTTCCTTTGGTCAACCTCTTTGAATTTTTATGCCTTTCCATATCTTTTTTTTTTTTTACAGTCATGGAGGATGGGATGCCTTAGCTTGGCCTCTTAATATGTCTTGGGATGATCATAGATATGCTTATAGATATAAATCTGATATAAGTGTGGGAGAGATGGTAGATAAATTAGAGATTGGAAGAGGAATGTTAAAATTATTTTTTAATCATGTTGGAAGTCACTGATGCCATTTTTTTTCAACCAGACATCATATTTATTTATATATTCAACATTTTCATTTCATGGTGTTTTGGACAAGAGGATAGTTTGTCAATGTTACTTAGTTTCTTTGAGCCAAAGTTTAGATGAAAATATGAGAAAATAGATGAAGCGAATGGTGGTTATATGTAAGGCACAAATAAAATATGGTTACTCAGTTTCATTAGGCCAAAGTTTAGATGAAAATCTGAGAAAAAAGCTGAAGTGAATTGGTTGTATGTAAGGCACAGATAAAATATGGTTACATGTATACTAGTTCCTCAGTGTGTTTGGGATCATCTTGTTCATTTAAGATAACAAAATCTATTACAACACACCTAATCAAGGCCATGGGAAAAAAGGGCAACTCTCCACATAGCAATTAAAAAAATAATTATATAGAAGACACTTTTACATAGAAAAGGGTGGAAAAACGATATTAGGATGCTAAAGTAAAGATGCCAAATTTTGGTTGACAATATCATTATCAAGTCTTCTTGGTTTGTTGAGTTTCCAATAACCACTACATAACCTAAAAAGATGTTAAATTTCACTTATGAATTTCATCAAACACTTAGAAAATTCCGATTTCAACCTCCAATAAATTCAACAGTAATGCAGTAAACTTAACAACATTCTACTGTACTTTATCATCATAATACATTGACTAAGCAAATTGAAAAATTAGCAGTAGAAATAAATGAACAGTAGACAACATTCAATCACACTTTTGACACAAAATATTGTGGGCAATGCCCCTGTAAAAACCCCTAAGGGAAAACAAATCAAGAGAGATTCTTATTATGAGTTCATGAAGAATATTACAAATAATTTATAGCAGAACAATTTCATAAAGAAAACACTATACTTATCTCACACCAGACCAGTGCCAGCTTAGACACTCGTCTTTTGTTTTCGATAAACACAATGCTCACAGAAGTCCAAATCAATTTGTTTAAGATCTGGCAACAAATTGTTTTTGTGAAGTATTCGCATCCCTTTCTCACTCATGTGTCCAAGCCTATGATGCCACAGTGATGTATCCACTCCTGTAGATGCTAAAAGAGATAGAAGAGTCAGTATTACTAGTACATAAATACAATGTACCTACCTTCTCTCCTTTTGCTATCACCAATGATCCTTTGGTGACCTTCCACACCTTATCTGTAAATATGGATATACAACCTTCAGTTGCCAACTGTCATGTTGAAATTATATTTTTCCTTAGATCTAGAACATGTCTTACCTCTTTCAACAACCATTGGTTTCCATTGCTTTTCTTTATTTTTACCTTTCCCATTGCAACAATTTTGCATGGTGCATCACACCCAAATGAACCTGTCCAAAATCACCTTGAACATAATCTAGAAAATGTTTCCTATGGGTTGTGGCATGAAATGAAGCCCCTGAATCTACCACCCAAGACTCAAAAATATTATCTATAGAAAGAATCCAAGCATCTTGTAACACATCACCTGCTACATTTGCTCCCTGAATTTTCTCCTAATGTCCATATATTTGTTTCTTTGGAGCTCTGCAGTCTTTCTTCAGATGTCCTTTCTTCCCACAGTTCCAACATTCTATCTTTCCAAGTCTGGATTTGGATCTTCCCTTCCTACAATTCCCGCGATTCCCTGAGCCCTTTCCTCTATCTGTTTGTATTCCCCTATTCTCCATGTTCAACGCATTACTTGATGTCTCACCTGTTCTTTTCTGTCGCATTTCCTCATTAAGGATAACACCAACAACATCATTAAATTTTAAATTACTTGAACCAGAGACAGAGTTACTTACATCCATGACCAAGCCGTTCCAGCTTTCTAGCAATGAGCACAAGATTAGAAGAGCCCTGATCTCATCATAAAAGTCCACTTTTACAGAACTTAGTTGATTAGTAACCGTACTAAATTAATTTAAATGATTTGCAACAGACCCACTTTCTGACATCTTCATATTAAATAATCTCTTCATTAGAAATACCTTGTTGGACGGCGAGGGTTTTTCATACAATTTAGCTAATGTGTCCATCAAATCCTTTGTTGTCTTTTCTTTCGAAATATTGAAAGCCACTGAGGCTACCAGGCTCAATCGTATCGTTCCTAGAGCCTTTCTAGAAAGAATCTCCCATTCTTCGTCCTTCATAGCCATCAACTTCTTTGTTATTCCGCCCAATGGTAGGAATAGATCCTTTTGATATAAATAATCTTCCATCTGTCCATAACTGGTAGTTTTGGCCATTAAATTTCTCGACCCTAAACTTTCCATCTTCCTCCATTGCTCCCACTCGAACTAGGAACCCTCTTTTCCTGCGAGTTACCTTTCTCTCTGATACCATTTGTCAGAAAACCAAGATCATGCCAGTTGTTAGAAAAACATGGTCACAGAGCAATACAATAAAACATATGCAGAAATAAAACACAAAAGATACACAATACAATAGAGACACAAATATACATGGTTCACCCAGTTTGGGCTACGTCCAAAAGAGAAATTGCCAGGTCCTTCCTTTATTATTATCCAGCAAATCAAGGGATACAACCTACAACAAACCCGTTGTTACTTCCTCTTTTATCTCTCACAGTCTCCTCTCTCATAATACAATATTCGCTATGATACATAGCTGAAATACATTTCCCTCATAAAAGAGGGTTGCCTTCTAGGGAAAAAAATCCTAACATAACTTCCACCGATATATCTGCGACCTTATAATGAACGGTCCATATTTACAATGAAATTACAATATACATTTACAAGACAATTTCCCCCCCTGCACTCCCCCGCGTGGATGAGTGTACATTCTTCTGGGGTGTAAAGTTTTCATGGGGTATAAACACGGTTGAAAACAAAGACCTATGAATCGGGAAGATAATCAGGCTCCACAACCAACAAGGTGGTCCAATCACTCGACTTCCTCTTCTCCTTACTCTTTCCTGTAAGAGCAAGATTTGGTTCCTCTCTGCAACAGACCCTAGCCCAAGATATATCCTTTGATCTTGTTAGATGTTATATTCACTTGCTTCCTCCTACTAGAAACCCTCACTAAAATAATCTTTTTCCCTTCCTTCTTCCTAGAAAGAACCCCTGCAAGTCACTACAATCCAAGTGTCAAAGTCTCTGTCTACTGAACCTCATAGCCTAAGCTCTGATACCATGTTAAATTTCACTTCTTACTTTCATTAAACACTTAGAAAATTATGATTTCAACCTCCAATAAATTCAATAGTAATGCAATAAACTTAACAACGTTCTACTGTACTTTATGATCAGAAATACAATTACTAACCAAACTAAAAAATTATAGCCGAAATAAATGATCAGTAGACAACATTCAATCACACATTTGACACAAAATATTTTGGGAAATGACCCTAGAAAAATCCCCAAGGGAAAATCAGTTCATGATGAATATTACACAAAATTTATAGGAGAACACTTCCAGCAAGAAAACATTATACTTATCTGACACTGCCTATCCAACAACACCTCGAAAATCATTCCCAGTTGTTGCTTCTTTATCTGCTCATGTACGACCTAGTACAACAATATATGCATCATTGTACAACCCTCGATTTTTGTGTTGTATTTTCTACTAGAGGGGAATGTGGACTTCATATTCACGTGCCTTAGAAGGTCATATGAAGGAACCAAGAAATTGGTTTCACGAGGAAACCTTGATATGTCTTGGGGTACATTTTCTACATGAGGTAACCTCGATGTGTCCTAGGGAAGACATTGGTTCCATGAGGGAACCTCGATATGTCTTAGACATGTGTTCCACAAAGGAACCGCGAGATGTCTAGTATGGACACAGTTCATGAATGAGATGAAACATTGGTTTCATGATGGAACCTTGATATATCAAGTATGGTCCAATATGACTTAGCATGATCAAAATTTACCTATGTTTCGGTGGGCAGATGCATCCATGATTGCAGTGTATGTTTGGAACAAAATTCCTCATAAGACATTCAGGAACATGACTCCCGAGGAGGCCTTCACCGTAGTGAATCCTAAGGTTGGAAACTTCATGATATTTGGGTGTTCAGTATACATTCATGTACCCAAGGAGAAAAGGACCAAGCTAGACCCTTCAGAAAGAAAAGGTACATTTGTGGGGTACAGTGAGTCTTCGAAGGCATACCGGATCTACATTCCTGGTCAGAGATAGATTGAGGAGGAGGTAGCCTTCATGAGATCTAGCAGATCTCACGTGGATATTGATAGTGAGAAACAAGAAGAGATGGTTCCTTCTCCCCCTCACCCTCCAACAGTACAGAGGGAGACAATTGAGCATATTGATCTGATTCATCCTATACCTCTAGATGATGTTCCCAGAGATATTGTAGTAGGTCGGAAGAGACCTACATGGGCTCGTTAGACTCTGCAGGAGGCAGAAGGAAATGTAGCTCCTTGTGGTACCTTCCGAGAGAGAAAGAGACTTTAGAGATATTCATGTTATGCCACACCTATGAGCCACATCATTCATTTTTTTTTTGGCCTTCCTGTTATGAGGAGGCAACTAGTCATCCAGTATGGAGAGATGTTATGATGGAGAAGTATCAATCCATCATGAAGAATGATGTGTGGGATATTGTTCCAAGACCTGAGAGAAAGTTTGCAATGAATTCCAAATTGATCTACAAGATCAAACACATAGTTGACGAGAGCAACAAGAAGCACAAAATGATATTTGTTGCTAGAGGATTCTCTCAGATGGAGGGAATATATTACGAGGAGACATTTGCTCCTGTTGCTCAATACACTTCTATTCAGACGATTATTTCCCTCACAACATCCATGGGTTGTAAACTACATCAGATGGATGTGAAGATAGCCTTTCTCAATGGAGAGATTGAGGAACAAATATACATCGAGTAGCTAGATGGTTTCATCATACATGAGAAGGAGTCTCATGTGTCTAGATTGAAGAAGGCCTTGTATGGAATCAAGGAGGCACCTGAATATTGGTATGCGAGGATTGATGGACACCTGATGAGTTTGGACTTCAATGAAAGTGTTGTTGATCCCAACCTATACTACAAGACTATTAACGGTGAGGCCCTGATTCGGGTCCTCTACGTTGATGATTTATTCTTCATCGGTACAGAGAGACTTATTATTGAATGCAATTATGCGTTGGCCTCTAAGTTCGAGATGAATCACCTTGGTATGATGCACTACTTCTTGGGCCTAGAGGTGTGGCAAAGAACTGATGAGATCTTCCTAAGTCAGGGGAAGTACACAGTTGAGATATTGAAAAAAAAGAGTTTGGGATGATAAACTGTAAACCCATGGCTACACCAATGGTGACAAATTTGAAGAAATTATGTGTGTCTTCTTCTGATTTCGACGAGATTGATCCGACCCTGTACAGACAGCTGATTGGATCATTGATGTATCTGGTTAACACCAGACCAGATATTTTCTATGTAGTGAGTGCACTTAGCCAATTTATAAGCCAACCGACATAGACACACTAGATTATTGTGAAGCATGTGTTGAGATACTTGCGAGGCATAGTTCGACATGGTCTGAGATATACTTCCAGTATTGATATGATATGGCAGGAATATATTGACTCTGATTGGGTAGGGAGCGTAGTGGATAGAAAGAGCACTTTCAAGTGTTGCTTCACTTTGGGATATTCCATGGTTTCCTGGTGTAGCAAGAAACAAAATTTTGTGGCTTTGAGAACAACAGAAGCAGATTACATTGCATTAAGTATGATAGTCTGTGAACCCGTGTGGCTTCACAAGATCCTTGCAGATTTATTCGAACATGTGCTGGATTCCACCATTATTCATTATGGTAACCAAAGTTGTGTGAAGATCTCTGATAATCTAGTGTTTCATGACAAATCGAACCACATTGAGATCAAGTAACATTACATTCGAGACATGGTGCAGAGGAAGGAAGTATTGGTGCAGTACCTTCCTATAGATGAGCAGGTTGCTAATGTTCTTACCAAACCAAGACAAACTTCAAGTACTTCCATGACAGACTTGGCGCGGTAGAGAATGCCTCCCTCGCTGAGAGGGAGTGTTGATGTTTGCAGCTTCCTGAGACAATCTCGAGATCGTACTACTCTGTGACTAAATTAAGTTGATATGTGATGACACTTATTCGATAAGAGATAAGTGGGGCACTTATCCGAGAAGGGATAAGTGCGGTTGGGCTTATAACCCAACGTCCCATGTGGAGAGAACATGAGGACATGTTAAGGGAGTTGACCCTTGACATCATACATTATGGGAGTTAACCCTAGTGTTTCTAGAGGGTGTAGCCTCTAGAAGTCCACATGGAGTGCCATGTGTGAAAAAATTTCTCCAAATCATACTCCTCTATGAATTGAGTTGAATTGATCCGTGAGGACACTTATTCGAGAAGGGATAAGTGGAACAATTATTTGAGAAGGAATAAGTGCATTTGGGCTTATAGCCCATCGTCCCATGTGGAGAGAACATGAGGACATGTCAAGGGAGTTGACCCTTGACATTTCACACTATGGGGAGTTGACCCTATGTGTTCCTAGAGGGAGTAGCCTCTAGAAGTCCACATGGTAGTGCCATGTGTGAAAAACCTTTTGCTACTATGGTGGTTGTGTACCACTGGCGAAGACTGCGAGTCTCTGGACATTAGTTATGTACTATTATGGAAAGATACCTCCCTAGATAAGAGGGAGTGTGGATGTTTTAGCATTAGACAAAACTTCTCCTAGATTGGGCTACAGACCAAGGGAGATAGAATACATTTATCATAAAGGTGCACTTGTGGTAAATGGGCCTAGACGTAGTCCTTCCTTGATCATGACAAGAAATAATATGGACTCAAGATTCTTGAAGTGCTTTCCACGTGTCAGTTAGCATCAAGACGTCATTCACTCATAGGTGTGTGCCTGTGGTGAAAGATCCTAGTGTGTTCTTTTTCCTAGTCATGGTGACTTAAAAGGGACTAATAAAGACACAATATGCTATATGATATTACATGTGGACCCAAAGTGAGCCTAATCTTAGAGAGAGTTAATTGGCTCAGAGGGAGAGCTGCAGAAGGAGTTTCTCCTCGGTTCATGTAGGAGAGAGATGTCTCCCAAGACTAACAGACAAGTGTCATGAGTCTAGGGTGAAGTTTGTATACTTCAAAGACAAGAGTGGCATGTTGCAGAATGTCTCCCTCATTGAGAGGGAGTGTTGATGTTTGGACAACATTCGAAAGACATTCTCTAAAGATAATAATTAATAATATAATTATTATTGATTATTAAATATAGTATATAATAAGTACATGATACTAATAAATAGTTATTGATTATTCAAGGGTCGCATCCTTTCATGGATGGTCACCTTATGTTCCCTATATATGGAACACTCATCATTGTAATAATATATCGATCATATCTCATATGAAGAAAAACAACAAAATGACCCTGTACAGATTTAACACAACATTTAATGCACCCAAAAATCCTCGATTTCTGTTCATAATTTGTTGTTGTACGACCCAATAGTAAATGTTGTATGACCCATATTTCAATGTTGAAATTCTCCTAGGTTTGCATGCCCAAATGAGCCCCTTTTTTCTGTACTTCTTTTCCTCTCTTCTTCAAGCTCAAGCTCTCTCTCTCTTGGAATGTGTGCCCCATCTCTCTCAAAATGATCATTTTATAACTAATTAATGAATAACTACCCTAACCCTAGATCTTCAAAGAGATAGATGGTCAAGATTAGATATTTCCCTCTTGAGATCAACAATTGTGACTTGATCTTCCACTGAGTTTGCTTAAATCACTTAAGTGAACCAAACTTTATAAAAAGTCACTTTTACTCATTAAATTATAAAAGAACCTAACTTTATAAAATCATTTTATAAACTCACTTTATAAAGTCACTAGAGAGAGACATTTTCTCGGTTACTTCCGCATGTTGGGCACTGCCAATGAAGTACCTCCGAGCTACAAAAAATAATGGAGAAAACCCATTATGCACCACTGTTAAAAAGAAAATGTATATTTGATATGGTGTGAAAATAAGCAATTTAATGGAGAACCATTGCAATTAAAATAAAATAAAAATAACTATAGTGTAAGATACTTGGGAACTATGTTGACGGATAATCAATTTATAGGCTATCAATCTACACATGGTCAATCCACTTGATCTTAACCCGATTGTACATTTGAGTCATTAGAGGGCCTAGCCACAAATTCAATCGTTGACTTTGTAGTTGGGCCATTTGATGACTCAAATCTACAATTCAGTTAAGAATGCCCACTCAATCCAATTGAAGATCTTAGAGGAGTACAGTTGATGTGTCAAATCGTGCATTGTGATATGAGTAACATGTGGTCCTATTCCTTGGATAATCTTGAAAGTGTAGATCAAAGTGAGGATAATTCATCGATGGATAAATAAGCATTAACGCTTGTTATTATGTTGAAGAATATGCAATATATTTATTGGATTATAACATCTACAATTTCAGTATATGCAACATAGAAATGGAAAGTATAAAGAACTTCATATGTAGAGAAATGACACACTTTATAAATCTCAGATAGTGTGATTTTATGAGTAATGATCGATGGAAAATATAGCATGTTCATGTTTCTTGCGTAGTAATTATTGTACTTGTTTTTCATGGGGCAAGACAAGGATACGGAAGATGAGTTGAAATGGATCTATAATTCCATAGAGATATTGCAAAGGTTCGAATGGATCTAAGACATTTTCTCGTGAGCCACAAAATGGAAATTTCTATGACTATGTAGACAAAACATTATGAGGAACATTGGCCTATCCAAAAAGAAAAAAATACTACATATATGCCTCTTTTAATATTGTGATCTTGGGTGAATGATGACCTTTGTGTCTATTACGATGGGAGTGATTAGTTTGATGAGAAACTGAAATATCCAAGCCGATGTTTATAATTCCCACAATTGAGGAAAAAATACATGAGTAGATCAAAGTTGTTTCAGAGGTCTACAGTTCTATCCCATAAAATTCTTTAATCAATGATTCATGGTCTTTGAATCTTTCCGCATGGGAAAGAGGATTTTTTTGACATTTCCATTTCTCAGATGTTGGTGAAAGGAAGGATGCTAATTTGATATTGTTATGATCAAACCATAATTTCAAATATTGTTTTGATATGATCAAGAATAAAATTTGGGCATTACTACTTGTGTCCACCAAGCTTTGCAAAAATGGAAAGACGTGTTTGGTTAATTCAACTTGATTAATGCATTTGATGAGACTGTCATGGTCATAAAAATCAAATGGTAATGGTTTTGGAAATCATTAAAAATAGTTAATTATGTACGAAGATTCACAATTATGTTTTAATGGTCACAAGGGTTCATAGTAAACTCATTGGACAAAATCTGTTAAAAATATAAATTTATTTCATCTCCTCATTGAAAATGAGATGAAGATGGGTTCAGGATCGATGTTATTCAACAACCCAAATTTTTAAACTCATGGTCGATCTACATGTTTTTTTTTTAAAATAGATTATAACAATTGTGTCATGTCATGGAAATACATTAAATTCATGAATTTGGTTGGAAGAATCAAATTGTAAGGATATTTAATCTGGCCAACTAATGTCATAAGTTGAGTCTATGTCAGAACTGGCCATTTTGACATTTGATAAATCTTTTTGAAATTGTTTGTAGAACTAAAAGTATCATGAGGAAGATCTAAAGTAGGTAGAAGACAAACTTTGAATGAAGTGTAGTGAGAGGAAGAATTTGATAGAGATGATGTAACAAAAAAATATGAAAGATGAAGACTACCAGAAGAAGAAAGAAGGAAAACTCTTGGGCATGGACACAACAAAAAATCAACAATGAAGAGATATAATACCAAAGAAAGAAAAGACAAATAAAGGCACATAAAAAAGTGAAAGAATAATGAAAAAAAAGAATGAAGAAAATAAAGCACACAAGTAAGAAGAATGAAACATGAAGGTGAGAATTTATGTAGTGAAAATAACATCCTATGTCAAAATTGAGATGCCAAAGAAACCAAAGTGAAACCATGGAAAATGAAATCCCTAATAAATTTGGTGTCTTCTTTTGATAATGTTTTGATGATGGGAAGAAGATGATCATGGTCCTATGTTTATAAAAGGGATAGCTTAGCCTCAATCAAAATGTAATTGAATTGTAGGTATTTGAGACAAGTGATGATGCAATATGTAATTGTTAATATGGTTGTAAGACTTGGTGAAACAAGCATACCCTCATTGTTGATGGTTTGTGGTTAATTAAAATCCACTTGGCATAATGAAGGGTTCATGGTAGGTTGAAATGAATCAAAATTTCAAAATTGTTATGGTTGAGGGTAAACTACAAATTCTCAGGATGTGGTTAAGGGTAAACCTAAGAAAACATAGGATGATGATTGATGATGATAAATGGGAAGTGGAAAAGGGGAATGTAAAGGCTTGTGATTGGAGAATCATTAATGAACCATGTATGAGAAAAAACATCCAAGAGAACCAACTAATACAATGGATGCCAACCCATGTATTACATTGGATGGTGATTTCTTTACATGGACTTTGACAAACATGATGTTTGTATTTTGAAGATAAAAGATCCAGATCCAATTAAAAGAAATCCCAAAGATAAAGGATGAAAATTATTGGAGATGGAAAGTATAGAATAAGAGGATGAATATTGGACCAGTTGAAGAGACAAAATACGATGATTGAATATTTAAATCGGGACTATTCATTGAGAGGAAGTTTCAAAGATTAAATCCTACTTGTGATTGATAACATATACATTATATGAATTAGACCACACATAATGTCTATGTAAAAATGAAATATGATGACAACATGAAAAGTTAAGAATGAGTATTTTGTGGAATCAATAGTTATGGTCACCAACTTTATAAAGGGGCCAATTATACAATTGTAACACATGTGAATACTGAAAGATTGAATACAATTCTCCTTTTAAGAGATTATTGAATGTAAACTAATAACTTTACCTTACTTGATATATGATTGAGCATATTTATTGCTAAATCTTAAAACCCAATACTAATTGATTATATGTTCAAGTATTGTTATAAATTAATGGTTATCTCATTCTATAAATATGTATTATATATTATTAAATGATCTTAAATTATTAGGAAATAAAACTCTTCTTAAACTATAATTTTTTAAATTCCTTTGCACTTATAGGGCTTGCTCATGAGTCTTTGCTCTACACAATAATAGAAGTCTATAACATTAACCTACAACATACAACATTTATTCAATTAATTTATGCCAATAATAGATTACTTGGTGTTGAGAAATAATATGGTATTTCATAGTATTTATTATGTGGGATTTTGTTGAATGTGTTCTCTAGTCATATTTTGTTGGATGCATTCTCTAATTTAATGTTCTTTTTATTGAGAATTAGATAAGTTCTGTTAACACATTTCACAACGTGATCACTCACGCTTCTAGAATTGATGTAATATATATCCATATTACAACTCTTGACTATGTCGCCAGAGAGATTTTTTGTTTAAATATGTTTAATAACACTTTCATGTAATCCTAGATATGAACCTCAGCCTAGATCATAGATCCTAAATTCGACACATATTGCTTGGATTTTGATCATAAGGAAAACTTGTGAGAATTGGTATGCCCTATCTTTGCAATTATGTATCTCATTATAATATAAAATTGGTTTTGCTAAATTTTAGAATTTACAATTTCTTCAAGAAATAGGTTAATAGAGTTGAAATGTTCTTTAAAAAAGAGGGCAATGGAGTTTGAAATGTTCTTTACAAAGTAACATATCAATGTTTTTTATCAAGTTCATAATGGATGGCTTACACTAGGAGAAGATTCAAGGAAAATATATGAACTTAGTGTTTTTTGGAGTGATATAAGTGTGGGACACCCGAAACAGGTGGTAGAGAGGTACACCGTGACACAAGACGCCTTGCGTCAACCACCCCCATCTAGTTGTCTTGTGAACCTCCATGGAGAACCTCGAGATAATACCTCATCCCCCCACCTACATGCATAACATGCACTCATTCCCCCTAGCATGTGAGCATCCTTGCTTGTTCTCTACATCAATTATCCAATATGCGCCATGAAGATCCAACATCCTGTACATTTAGTGATAGTAATGTTGTCGTGTGACACCATTACTCGTGATAGTAATGGTTTCGTGAAACACCATTACTCCTCCCTCGTTGTTTCTCCTCCAGACTTTTACCACCTATTACTACATTATAACCTCCCATGTTATCTACCTTTAAGCTTTGTTTGTTCTTGTCTTGTCTCACCCTCACTTTGTCATCCGTCACCCGACCCACCTCTCCACTTTCTTTGGCATTTTTTATCCCCCTCCTCATCCTGTAATAGTTGTGTGTAAACTTAATTTTCCAATGTCACGTGGTGGCTAGCTCTATTGTGCCCACAGTTTTAGGGGTGGTGTGTTGAATCGCTAGACGCATTCTATTATTACTTAAGCGACTAAGACCTATGAGATGCATGCTCCGCCATCATTTCAGGTTGCATTGGACCTGATAGATGTCAACGCCTGTGTTCTTTGATATTTTTGATAATGAGGCAGTGGATGCAAACATTGGATCTTTGCTCCCAGACCTAGAAACCTATCAAGACCGAGCCAACCTATACTCCAAGTCTGTCGACATTGAATAGATTATCAAGGCCCTTATGGGGAAAGCTCTTCTGGAGCGAAATGAATCCCACTAGGAGATACTCCTTCAATTCGATGAAGTGCAACAACAATTACAAAGCATGGAGAGAAAGCTAGACAAGCAGGCCTACTAGAGAGTTAACATTGCTGGAACAAGCCAGGAGTACCCCCATGCAGTGGAGCCTCATCTGGAGGCTTCCTTTGGTCAACTTCTCTGATTTTTTATGCTTTTCCATTTTTTTTTTTTTTTTTACAGTCATGGAGGATGGGATGCCTTAGCTTGGCCTCTTAATAGGTCTCGGGATGATCATAGATATGGTTATAGATATAAGTCTGATATAAGTGTGGGAGATATGGTAGATAAATTAGAGATTGGAAGAGGAATGTTAAAATCATTTTTTAATCACGTTGGAAGTCACTGATGCCATTTTTTTTCAACCAGACATCATATTTATTTATATATTCAACTTCTTCATTTCATGGTGTTTTGGACAAGAGGATAGTTTGTCAATGTGACTTAGTTTCTTTGAGCCAAAGTTTAGATGAAAATATGAGAAAATATATGAAGTGAATGGTTACTCAGTTTCATTAGGCCAAAGTTTAGATGAAAATCCGAGAAAAAAGATGAAGTCAATTATGGTTGTATGCAAGGCACATATAAAATATGGTTACATGTATACTAGTTCGTCAGTGTGTTTGGGATCATCTTGTTTATTTAAGATAACAAAATCTGTTACAACACACCTAATCAAGGCCATGGGAGAAAAGGGAAACTCTCCACATAGCAATTAAAAAAATAAATATATAGAAGACACTTTTACATAGAAAAGGGTGGAAAAACGATATTAGGATGCTAAAGTAAAGATGCCAAATTTTGGTTGACAATATCATTATCAAGTCTTCTTGGTTTGTTGAGTTTCCAATAGCCACTACATAACCTAAAAAGATGTTAAATTTCACTTATGACTTTCGTCAAACACTTAGAAAATTTTGATTTCAACCTCCAATAAATTCAACAGTAATGCAGTAAACTTAACAACATTTTACTGTACTTTATCATCATAATACATTGACTAAGAAAATTGAAAAATTAGCAGCAGAAATAAAAGAACAATAGACAACATTCAATCACACTTTTGACACAAAATATTATGGGCAATGCCCCTGGAAAAACCCCTAAGGGAAAACAAATAAAGAGAGGTTATTGTTATGAGTTCATGAAGAATATTACACATAACTTATAGCAGAACAATTTCAGCAAGAAAACACTATACTTATCTCACACCGCCTGTCCAACAATACCTCAAAAATTGTTCCCATTTGTTGCCTTTTTCTCTGCTCTTGTACGACATTGTACGACCCAATACAACAATAAATGCATCATTGTACAACCTTCAATTTCCATGTTGGATTTTCTGCAAATACAGAATTTTCTTGTACATATTAACACAATATTTAATGCACCCAAAACTCCTCGATTTCTATGCAAATTTTTTTACTGTAATTCCCAACAGTAAATGTTGTACGACCCTGTCAGATCTTCCTTGTATGACCCAAATTTCAATGTTGAAATTCTCCTAGGTTTGAGTGCCCAAATGCACCCCTTCTTTCTGTTGCTTCTTTTCCTCTCTTCTTCAAGCTCAAGATTTCTTTCTCTCTTGGAATGTGTGCTCCATCTCTCTCAAAATTCTCCTTTTATAATTAATTAATGAATAACTACCCTAACCCTAGATCTCCAAAGAGACAGACAGTCAAGATTAGATATTTCCATCTTGAGATCAACGGTCGTGACTTAATCTTCCGTTGAGTTCGCTTAAATCACTTAAGTGACCCAAAATTTATAAAATATCAACTTTACTCATTAAATTATAAAAGACCCTAACTTTATAAAATCACTTTATAAATTCACTTGAGAGAGACATTTGCTCAGTCACTTCTGCATGTTGGGTACCACCAATGTAGAAGTACCTCTGAGCTACAAAAAATAACACTCCCTCTTAGAGAGGGAGGTACTTCTAGAACCCCCACCTGGATCAAACACGTCATTTGTTGTTGCAAACGCTCCCTCTAAAATGGAAGACTCTACTCCCTATGAACTGGAACTCTCTCTTGCTACCTCTACTGGACTCTGATCAAGATCCATGTGCTCCTCCTCCATTAGTTTCATCTCAAACCTCATGGGCCTATTGAGATGAGCCTCTCGCTCTCTCATTGACATTGATCAAAACTCCATACTCCCTCTAGAACTCAGCTCCAAACTCCCTCTGAAGCCAATCACAGGTTGTCCCAACAACCTGCAAAACCTGTCATACCCCCTGTCCTCAAGAGCTGAAACTGATAGCAGATTTAACTTCAGCTTTGGTACATGCAACACCTCTTTCATCTTCAGATAATCTCCTGACTCTAGCTAGAAATCCACTATTCCAACCCCCTTCAGTGCATGCATGGTGTTAACCCTACAAACCACATGCAAGTCTGAGTCTTTCTTTGACACACTATGGAACATGGACCTCAGTCCTGTCATATGGGCAGATGTGCTTCTTGTGCTGTGAGGTGGCCCAATCACTGGAATTCTTCTTCCCCTTACTCTTTCCTGTAAGAGAAAGTTTTGGTTCATCTCTGCAACAGAATATACCCTAGCCCAAGATCTATCCTTTGATCTTGTTGGCTACTATATTCACTTGTTTCCTTCTACTGGAAACCTTCTTCTGGAAACCCTCACAACAAGAATATTTTTCCGTTCCTTCTTCCTAGAAAGAACACCTACAGGTCACTGCAATCCAAGTGCCAAAATCTTCGTCCATTGAATCTCATAGCCCAAGCCCCGATACCATGTTATATTTCACTTATGAATTTCGTCAAACACATAGAAAATTCTGATTTCAACCTCCAATAAATTCAACAGTAATGTAGTAAACTTAACAACATTCTACTGTACTTTATGAGCATAAATACATTGACTAAGCAAACTAAAAAATTAGCAGTGGAAATAAATGAATAGTAGACAACATTTAGTCACACATTTGACACAAAATATTATGGGAAATACCCCTGAAAAAACCCCTAAGGGAAAACCAGTCAAGAGAGATTCTTATTATGAGTTTATGAAGAACATTACACATAATTTACAACAAAACACTTTCAGCAAGAAAACATTGTGCTTATCTCACACAACCTCTCCAACAACACCTCGAAAATCGTACCCAATTGTCGCCTCTCTCTTTTCTCCTGTATGACACTTTACGACCCAATACAACAATAAATGCAACATTGTACAACCCTCAATTTTTGTGCTGGATTTTCTACAAATACAGAATGGCCCTGTACATATTTAAACAACATTTAATGCACAAAAAACTATTTGATTTCTATGCAAAAATTCTTTCTCTACGACCCAATAGTAAATGTTGTACAACCCTATCAGATCTTCCTTGTATGACACAGATTTCAATGCTGAAATTCTCCCAGGTTTGCATGCCGAAATGCGCCCCTTCTTTTTGTTGCTTCTTTTTCTCTCTTCTTCAAGCTCAAGCTCTCTTTCTATCTTGGAATGTGTGCCCCATCCCTCTTAAAATGCTCCTTTTATAACTGATTAATGAATAACTACCTTAACCCTAGATCTACAAATAGATAGACAATCAATATTAGATCTTTCCCTCTTGAGATCAATGATCGTGACTTAATCTTCCGTTGAGTTCACTTAAATCACTTAAGTGACTCAAACTTTATAAAATTTCACTTTTACTCATTAAATTATAAAAGACCCTAACTTTATAAAACCACTTTATAAAGTCACTAAAGAGAGACATTTGCTCGGTCACTTTTGCATGCTATGCACCACCAATGCAGAAGTACCTATGAGCTACAAAAACTAAAAAAAGAAACCCATTATGCACCAAAATGTATATTTGATATGGTGTGAAAACAAGCAATTTCAATAGAGAACCATTGTAATTAAAAGAAAAAGAAGAATCATTATAGTGTAAGATAGTTGAGGAATATGTTCACGGATAAATAATTTATAGATTATCAATCTACACATGCTCAATCCACTTGAGCTTAACCCGATTGTATATTTGAGTCATTCGAGGGCCTAGCCACAAAATCAAACATTAACTTTGTGGTTAGGCCATTTGATGACCCAAATCTACAATTGAGTTAAGAATGTCCACTCAATCCAATTGAAGATCTTAGAGGAGTACAATTGATGTTTCAAATTGTGCATTGTGATATGAGTAACATATGGTCCTATTCCTTGGATAAGCTTGAAAGTGTAGATCAAAGTGATAAGAATTCATTGATGGATAAATAAGCATTAATGATTGTTGTTATGTTGAAGAATATGAAATATGTTTATTGGCTTATAACATCTACAATTTAAGTATATGCAACATAGATATGGCAAGTATAGAGCACTTCATATGTGGAGAAATAACACACTTTACAAATCTCAGATAGTGTGATTTTATGAGTAATGATCAATGGACAAGATGTCATGTTCAAGTTTCTTGAGTAGTAATTATGACATGATTTGAGGTATATGTCGTGCTTGTACTTGTTGTGCATGGGGGAAGACACATATATGGAAGATGAGATGAAACAAATCTATTAATTCCATAGAGATCTTGCAAATGATCAAATGGATCTAAGACATTTTCTCATGAGCCACAAAATGGAAATTTCTGTGATTACGTAGAAAAAACATTACGAGGAACAGTGGCCTATCCAAAAAGAAAAAAAAATACTACATATACGCATCTTTTAATATTATGATCTTGGATGAATGATGACCTTTGTGTCTATTACAATGGGAGTGATGAGTTTGATGACAAAGTGAAATATCCAATCCCATGATTAGAATTCCCACGACTGAGGGGAAAATAAAAGAGTAGATCAAAGTTGTTTTAGAGGTCTACAGTTCAATCCCAAAAATTTCTTTGATCAATGATTTACAGGCTTTGAATCTTGTCACATGAGGAAGTGGATTTTTTTGACATTTCCATTTATTAGATGTTGGTGAAAGGAAGGATGCTAATTTGATATTGTTATGGTCAAACCATAAGTTCAAATATTGTTTTGATATGATCAAGAATAAAATTTGGGCATTACTACTTGTGTGATAGAAAGCATCCAACAAGCTTTGCACAAATGGAAAGACATTTTGGTTAATTCAACTTGATTAATGTATTTGATGAGCATGTCATGGCCATAAAAATCAAATGGTAATGGTTTTGGCAATCATTAAAAATATAGTTAATTACGCACAAAGATTCACAATTATGTTTTAATGGTCACAAGGGTTCATAGTAAACTCATTGGACACAATGTGTTAAAAATATAAATTGGTTTCATCTCCTCATTGAAAAGGAGATGAAGACGGGTTCAAGATCGATGTTATTCGATAACCCAAGTTTTTAAACTCATGGTTGATCTGTATGTTGTTTTTTGAAAATAGATCATAGAAATTTTGTCATGTCATGGAAATACATTAAATTCATGAATTTGATTGGAAGAATCAAATTGTAAGGATATTTAGTTTGGCCAACTAATGACATAAGTTGAGTCTATGTTGGAACTGACCATTTTGACATTAGATAAATCTTTTTGAAATTGTTTGCAAAACTAAAAATATCATGAAGAAGATCTAAAGTAGGTAGAAGACAAACTCTCGATCAAGTGTCGTGAGAGGGATAATTTGACAGAGATGATGTAACGAAAAAATATGAAAGAAGAAGACAACTAGAAGAAGAAAGAAGGAAAACTCGTGGGCATGGACACAACAACAAATCAACAATGAAGAAATAGCATACCGAAGAAAGAAAAGACAAATAAAGGCACACAAAAAAGTGAAAGAATAATGAAAATAAAGAATAAAGAAAATAAAGCACAAAAGTAAGAAGAATGAAACATGAAGGTAAGAATTTATGTAGTGAAAATAACATGTTGTGTCAAAATTGAGATGCCAAAGAAATCAAAGTGGATCCATGGAAAATGAAATCCCTAATAAATTCTCCTTTTAAGAGTTTCTTGAATGTAAACTCCAAATTTTACCTTACTTGATATATGATTGAGCATATTTATTGCTAAATCTCAAAACCCAACACTAATTGACTATATGTTCAAGTATTGTTAAAAAATAACGGGTATCTCATTCTATAAATATGTATTATATATAATCAAATGATCTTAAATTATTAGGCAATAAAAATCTTCTTAAACTATAATTTTTTAAATTCCTTTGCACTTATAGGGTTTGCTCATGAGTCTTTACTCTACACAAGACTACAAGTCTATAACATTAACCTACAAACCTATAACGTCACAACATATACTCAATTCATTTATGCCAATAATAGTTTACTCGATGTTGAGAAATAATATGGTATTTCATAGTCTTTATTATGTGGGATTTTGTTGAAAGTGTTCTCTAGTCATATTTTGTTGGATGGATTCTCTAATTTAATGTTCATTTTTATTGAGAATTAGATAAGTTCCCTTAATACATTTTATAATGTGATCACTCACGCTTTACAATTTTTGTTGTATATATCCATATTACAACTCTTGACTATGTATCCCAAGATCTTTTTTGTTTAAATATGTTTAATAACACTTTCATGTAATCTTAGATCTGAACCTCATCCTAGATCATAGATCGTAAATTCGTCACATATTGCTTGGATTTTGATCATAAGGAAAACTTGTGACAATTGGTATGCCCTATCTTTTCATTTATGTATCTCATTATAATATAAAATTGGTTTTACTATATTTTAGAATTTACAATTTCTTCAAGAAAGAGGTTAATAGAGTTGAAATGTTCTTTAAAAAAGAGGTCAATGGAGTTTGAAATGTTCGTTACAAAGGAACATATCAATGTTGTTATCAAGGTCATAATGGATGGCTTACACTAGGAGAATATTCAAGGAAAATATATGAACTTAGTGTTTCCTGCAATGGTATAAATGTGGGATGCCCAGATTGGGTGGTAGGGAGGTACACCATGACACACGACGCCTTGCATCAACCATACCCACTTGGTTTCCTTGCAAACCTCCATGTTGAATCTTGAGATAATACCCGATCCCCCCACCTACATGCATAACCCGCACTCATTCCCCCCAACATGCGAGCGCCCTTTCCTGTTCTCTACATCAATTCTCCAGTCTGCACCACGAAGATCCAACATCCTCTACATTTAGTGATAGTAATGGTGTCTTGAAACACCATTACTCTCCCGTCATTTCTCCTCCAGACATTTTACCCCCTATTGCTACATTATAACCTCCCCTGCTATCTACCTTTAAGCTCCGTCTGTCTTTGGTCTTGTCTCACCCTCACTTTGTCATCCGTCCCTCGACCCACCTCTACACTTGCTTTGTCACTCTGTCATCCCCCTCCTTGTCCCGTAACTGCTATGTGTAAACTCAATTTTCTAGTGTTGCGTGGTGGCTAGCGCCAATGCACTCGCAATTGTAGGGGGGGGTGCGATGAACCGCTAGACGCATGTTGCTACTACTCAAGTGACTAAGACCTATGAGATGCATACTCCTCCATAAGCCCAGGTCGCATTGGACCTAACAGACACCGACGCGAGGGAACTCAACCTTGTTGGCACTTTCATTCGATGTCATCCAAAGGTCGTCCCCACCTAATAATACCCAAAAAAATAGAAATAAAACTGTGGACCCTAGACATGAGATGGATTGGCCAGGACCTACCTATCAATGGTGCGAATGCGAAGGGAAATCACTATATTCCATTTACTGTGAATCATGAAAACTGCTAGATGCAGATGCAGATCCATGGTGTGGATGCAGATTAAAAGGAATAACCACTCACTAAACAGGAGGTGCGATACCAAACACATAATAGAACAAATGAAATGGACTAAATGGTGGACCTTTTCTATATCACAAGTTCGAACGCAGAAAGAAAGAATTGGATCCGGCTAGGGGAGGGGATGGATTCACCAATTAGTATGAACTCATTCATATGATAGCTATAGGTCGTAGAAGGGACGACATGACACTATTATAACTTGGAAATCTATCTATCCATCTACCTCTCTACCTTTTTTTTGGGAATCCGCCTTTGATCTACCCTTTGTGTTGAGAAAAGGGAATCACATCGTTTGAGAATCTACCTTTGGCTCAGTTGCTCTACCCTTTTGTTCGAGAATTTTCTTAGAAGCATCTTGTGTGGTGAAGCAAGGTGGGTACTGACTGGTCTTTGTTTTCGGTTCCAGACACTTTATTGATAATGAGGCAGTCGATGCAAACATTGGCTCTTATCTCCCGGACCAGAACACCTATCGAGCTCGAGCCAACCTATGCTCCAAGACTGTCAACATTTACTGGATTATCAAGACCCTTATGGGGAAATCTCTTGTGGAGCGAAATGAAGCCCACTAGGATATACTCCTTGAATTCAACAAACTATAACAACAACTACAAAGCATGGACAGAAAGTTGGACAAGCAGACCCACCAGAGCGCTGACATTGTTGGAACAAGCCAGGAGTACCCCCGTGCAGTGGAGCCTCATCTAGAGGCTTCCTTTGGTCCCCCTCTATGATTTTCTATGCTTTTCCATATATTTTTGTGTTTTTATAGTGATGGAGGACGGGAGGCCTTAGCCCTGCCTTTGAATAACTCTCAGGATGATCATAGATATAAGTCTGATATTTTTAAAGACAATTTAGTATGCAAACAATGTCATCTATTGTTTTTTTTTTCTCTTAAACTGCCATGGTCAACATAAACTGCTCTTCTATGACTAGTTTGGTTTCCCAAGTGGTAGATCAGTCACAGTTTTTGTTTAATTTTCTCAATTTTCAGTAATAGAAGGCTTCATAAATAGATAGATTACCAAAAAAAAATGATATAAGTGTGGGAGAGATGGTAGCTAAATTAGAGATTGGAAGAGGAATGTTAAAAAAAAAAATTAATCACGTTGGAAGTTACTAATGCCATTTTTTCAACCAAACATCATATTTAGTTATATATTCAACATCTTCATTTCGTAGTGTTTTGGACAAGAGGATATGTAGTCAATGCAACTTAGTTACTTTGAGCAAAAGTTCAGATGATGGTTACATGTAGACTAGTTCGTCGGCATGTTTGGGATCATCTTGTTTATTTAAGATAACAAAATCTATTACAACATGCCTAATCAAGGCCATGGGAAAAAAGGGAAACTCTCCACATAACAATTAAAAAAATAAATATATAAAAGGAACTTTTACATAGAAAAGGGTGAAAAAAAAGATATTAGGAAGCTAAAGTAAAGATGTCAAATTTTGGTTGACAAGATCATTATCAAGTCTTCTTGGTTTGTTGAGTTTCCAATTGTTAAGAACCAAATATCAATATAGCATAGAAAAACCTCA
>JASDQU010101578.1:20141-31983 GCA_032191745.1 Picea mariana | reverse complement strand
CTCATCTAGAATATCGGTTACCTTTATATTCAATCTTTGGAAGTTCTCAATGTGCTCGGTAACTGAACCCTTTTGCTTGAGATTTATCAATTGGCTAAAGAAGGTATTGCTCCTTGTATCCTCATAGTGTGCTATCATTTCTTCCGTGAAAATTGTCCAAGTGACAAGTGATTTGAGAGAACAAAGCCATCGATACCATACAAATTGATTAGGTTCTACATATAAAGAAGCAATTTATACCTTTTGTGTATGTGGCACATTATGGATATCAAAGAATTGCTCCATCTGAAGTACCCATGTGATTGGGTCCTTGCCATCAAACTTCCTCATATCAATATTAGGAACGTGGTTGGTCTTCAAACCAAAGTTGGAGTTTCTCCATTCTTGATTCACCTTCCTTGTGTCCTCATCTTGAATTTCATGGGATGCATTTTCACTTTCAGGTGTCTTCTTTGTTACGAAATTTTTCAATACTTCCATGATCTCCCCTTTTAAACCCTCCATCATCTCTTGTAGTTCATCTTTTGTTACTATCTTCTTTTGTAAATCATTTATGTCCCTACGCATTTCTTCACCTTCATCAAGAGTCCAAGTAGAATTTTTTGGAGGCTTATTTGGTGTAGAAGTTCCCTTTTTGGGTGGCATGTTGGCCAAGTATCAATTTTGAACCTTGATTTTGAGGTGGTTCTGCTAGACAATATTTTTTCTGTTGTATCTCTCAAGTTTCGGCCCTTCTGGGTATGAAACTTTCTTTTATGTAGTTCTCTGATATTTCTTCTTTGCAATGCCACAGATCTGATAAAAATTGGATGTGCCAAGTGGAATTTATGGTAACTTCCCCAGAACTTGCCAATTTTTTCCCTTTCCAGGAGATCTCACTTGTATAGCGTGCCCCGCACAAAATAATTGATATAAAATTTTGAAACTCGTACCAGAAATACTACAGACTGTCCACGATCCAATGAAACCAGTCCCACTCAATTTGGATAATCTAGGAAGAAGTTATGATTGTTTTACCTGGAACACCTTCTTGAGACTAGTCAATAGTACTAGTCAGATACCTTATCTTACACAAAGTGTATCTACAAATTTAAGATGACCTAGAAGATGAATTTTTTACCATAGATACCTTAATAATTTCTGTAAATATCCTCCGAAGTTCAAGGTCTGAAACGTTACAGAAAATTTTTTATAGTAAAAATTCCGCAATCACTCAGTTCAGGATGATTCCATAACCCTATCTTGTACAGACTGTATCTCCGAAAGTATAAGGCCTCAAGAGCTGAATTTTGAACCCAACGTACCTTGATCCGTCTACTAAATATTTTCCAAGCCGTTCCTTCTGAAACATTGTAGTTAAAAAGTTATAGCGAAAATGTCAAGGTGTCTCAAATATAGCATCGAAACCCCAAGACCTTGAGCTCTGATACCATATGTTAAGAACCAAATATCAATATAGCATAGAAAAACCTCATAAAAAGTACTCAACGCCTTGAAAAAGAGATAATTTCAGATAATAAGCCTCTTCGAGGGGGCAACCTCCTTTTACCCCACTTAAATGTTCAAGTACAAGATGATTCAAAATGAAAATGTCTCCTTGGTATATATAGGAGACTAGGAGGTATAATTACAACTAATGGCCTAAAGCCGACATAAATAAAATAACATTACTAATATAATATGCCCCAATTAAGGGGTAATGAGCCAATATTAGGGCTTAACACCAATAGCCACTACATAACCTAAAAAGAAACCCATTATGCATCATTATTAAAAAGAAAATGTATATTTGATATGATTAGACCTAGACTTAAGATAAATGAATAATTGTATGTATGCAATGTTTAATAATAAACTACATCGTGGAACCTTGTAATAATGTCACCCATGAATGTTGATGGGTGTTAATGATTAAACTAAACTTTTGATTCACATAAGATTAATTGAATATCATAATCACAAGTAAGTAATATATTCTCTAGTTAACCAAATAATTAGCAATAAAAATCCTATTATCCATTATTTCCAATTGTTTCAAATACTTGGATATAAAAATTAAAAACAATTAAAAACAATAGAATAAGATTCATAAACCAAACATTATGTTATCAATAATAGAGTAATAAATAATGTTGCTAGAACCTAATAATAAAGTTATAAATGATGTTGAGATATACATTATTGATTTTGAAACATAAACATACATATTATACACATTTAAGGAGATAATAATAACATAAACATTATGCACCCAATAATAAAATAATAATTGTTATATAAATAAATGAAATAATATCAAAATGGAAAACAATAAAATAATAATTACTATATAAATAAATGAAATAATATCAAAATGGAAAACATGAAAAACAACTAAGTCTTATAAGATATTCTGCAAATGTCCAACCAATTAACATGATGTTGTAAATTGTTTTCTAATAATTTCTAGTTAATTATTCTAACTTTTGACTTGAAAGGAAATGGCGCAGAGTAGAAAGGGCATATGGTGCATGTAAAGTATGTTGTATATTGTTTTCTAATAATTTCTAGTTAGTTATTCTAACTTTTGACTTGAAAGGAAATGGTGCAGAGTAGAAAGGGCATATGGTGCATGTCAAGTAAAGGAATCTGTGATAAGAGTCTGGATCAAATACCAATCCCCCAACCTCCGTGTAYTGATCGAATGTCGCTTCTATGGTAGACGAATACGCTTTTGATGGCCGCTGGGTTGCCTTGAGCTATATAGTTGTAAAAAAAGAAAACATCAAGCGGAGTTAAGGTTTGGAATATAAATGACATGGACAAAATTGTTGTGATTTCATTCCCGTGCATGAATTGAACGCAAGCAAAGAAAGATAATTCTGAGTGAAATTGTAGGGAGAAAGGACTCGAAACTAAACTCAAATGAATGATGACTGAAGAATAAGAATAAGAAGGGCGATGACATGTTGGTGTTGGTTGGTTTCAGAAAATCGTTTCTTCAAACTTTAATCAATCACTATTGAATAAAATTAAGAAGTTGAAGTTGTTGCAAGCCAGCAATTAAATGAAAGTATAAATACACAGAGAGGACAACCATATTGTACCTGATGTAAAGATGCATTATTTTTCCAATTACACATGTTTTCAAATTATACAGAAGTTAATAAAGATGAATTCATTTTCCAATTATACAAGTTTAAATAAAGAATAAATATTACCAAGTATGAAGTTAACTCAATTTAAATGTTACACCCAATTCTAATTAGATAGTTCATTGTATACATTTACAACATTAATTAATTTGATTTTTTTTTTTAATTTCTCTTCTTAATTAAAATATATCTAAATTGGTATTTATATTGGTGTCACACTTTGACAATTATTAGATCAACCAAAAAACTCTCCCTTAAACCAAGTTTGATATTAAAGAAATATTTTAATATACAATATTATTTTATGAATTAATCTAAACATTGTAGGTTCTTTTTGGATTTACCAATTTTGCTTGAAATTTAGTTAGGGATTGTTTGGAATTGTAAATTTGAGTTTTATGTCTTATTTTATAAATATGTCTCATCACTAAATAACTACACACATCAAACTCTATAAAGTGTGTTGTTTATTTATTTACTACATAAAATATTAGCCATTATTTTTTTGGTAAGTTATCGAAATAAAAATTTATTAACAAAAAATATAATACAACTAGTGAGCAACTAGACTACCACATGAGAAATAAGACCAAGTGTAGTATCATTGTTTTTTCAGTTTTATGATTATGGGAAAAAAAAAAACTTAAAGAGTAATCATTCATAATTAGATAGGAGGAGGAGGCACAATTGCCTCGAGAACCTGAAGTTGGTCATCCTTGGGCTCGTTGAGGTCCAAACCCACCGTGCACTGGGCTAGGAGGGAAATTTTTTGGTCATTACCTTCCCTAGCAAGGTATTCACATGCCAATAAAGATTGACAGTCCAGTGATACTTAGTTTCCTTGGAACACGAGCTGTTGGTGTTTGGAGTCCAATAAATGAATCCTACATCTATCTCCTCATCATTTGTTAAAGCCCAATCTAGTCTCATTTCTGCTTCAGCTAGCACCAAATCTTCCCTGGTCTTAGGAGGAGTGAGGGTGAAATCCCTCACTCGCAACCATGGGACCCTATTGGGCACAAGGAATCGAGATTCGTTGCATGCGATGTCAACCCCTTCTTCCTGGACTGCCTCTGGCCATAAGGTCTGGTGAGATGAAGAAACTAAAGCTACCGAGGTGAATGTGCACTCGAAGTGACCAGGGAGGGTGCACGAGGGTCAAGGAGCTTACAAGAAGAATTGCAAAGCACATTTGCCAAATTTCATGCCAAACCTTGCTTTCCATATCCCTTAGGTTATTGTCGTGAATGTTGGCTCATGCCTTGTCCCTTGCCTCATACATTCTCCCAATGCACCAGACACTATGAAACCCATAAGTAGCCTTTCCCTTCCACTAAATGTTGGTGTAACTACACTTGTCCCGACGAGACACTAATGGAACGACCATTAAACTATCCCTAGTCTTACCTCTTGGTTTCCCCTGCACAACCACAATTGAGCTTGCAATGTGGTTGAATGTGGGGTTAATGTCTCCTAGGCAGGACAAGACTCCACCATTTCACAAGTGGGACGAGACACCATGACTGTCATCTGTTGACAAGCTCTCGAGCCATGAGGTGATATGGTGGCGTCAATCATCACAAGGGTGATACGTTAACACCCTATCTGGGAAAGAATATTAGCCATATTTTTTTTATATTTTTTGCTAGTTTGTCTGTGACCCGGGGATTGCACCCAACCTGAGCCACACCAACCCTTAACATGGCTGGATTTTTTGTCCCCGTAGGTTTCGAACCAATGAATTAACATCACAGAGTGCCTTAACAACACACTCCGTCACCAACTCTCCTACACCTCAGGGACATAATATTAGTCATATTAATATGGAATAAATTTTCAATAAAATATATAACATTAAAGTAATTTTTGTATTTAAGAAAATATCACATAGATAACACTTACGAATTATAAAAGTCTACAAAATACACAATTTTTTTAGATGATATTATATAAAAGAGAAAATAAAAATATATTGAAAACAAAGGCTTTCATAAGAAACTATAAATTAAATCAATTCTTATATTTAAGAAAGTATCACATAGATAACAATTACGAATTATAAGAACTTACAAAATACAATTTTTTTTTGTGATATTAGTATAAAAGAGAATTTAAAAATATATTGAAAATAAATGCTTTGATAGGAAACTACAAAAAATAACATATGTTTGAAAGGAATAATAAAATATGCATTATGTCCTCTGGTATTTCATTCGGGGGGAGTCGGTTTTATAGTATGGGCAACCCCCTTCATGAAGTTCCTTCGTCTGGGGGCAACATATATCCTCACATGAGTAACCCTTGTCATGCCACTTTCTCTTCACAAGCGGCTTCCTCGGTGTTTGTGCCCTTACATCCCTTTATGAATCAGTATGGAGGAGGATACTATCCTGTTGGACAATGCTATGGTGTATACCAGAACCCTTCTTAGCCTACAATTTCTCAAAACGAGTATTTCTCAGAACCTTGGTCTCAAATGATGCAACCGACAGCTGCGAATCGAGTCACTACAAGTTATATTGGCATTACATCACCAACCTATGCTATTCATGTTGGCAATAGGTCAACGGCCTTTGCAATTCATGTTGAAGACCAACAACCAGCCACTGCAAGTCATGATGGGGGCACAACTCTAGTCACTGCTAGTCACACTGCACATACATCACCAACCTCTGTTAGTTATGTTGGGGATTCATCATCAACCTCTGCTAGTCATGTTGAAGGTTCGTCACCAACCTCTGCTAGTCATGTTGGGCATTCATCACCAACCTCTGCAAGTCATGTTGGAGATTTGCTACTAGCCTCTGCAAGTCATGTTGGGAGCATGTCACCAGCCATTACAAGTCATGTTGGGGGCATTCATACAATTAAGAAGCTTAGATGTGTAAGACGTAAGCCCAAGCTCCTTTGTAGGCTTTGCAAATGATATCACCTTACTCGTTTGTGCCCTGCTACTATTGTGGTACAAGAAGCGTGGTCCTTGCCTAGGGGCCCTTTAGGTTCTGAGTCGTCTTTGGTTTCCCAACCTTCTTTGGTTAACACAACGGTCATGTCGATGCAATCTTCGACTGACACCACTCTTCTTTTTGGGGGTGATGCATCTCTTGACCTTGTTGTCTTGCATCCTATTCAACCATCGGTCGTGTCGATGCAATCTTCGGCCAACACCACTCTTAGTTTTGGGGGTGATGCATCTCTTGACCTTGTTGTCTCGCATCATATTCAACCAACGGTTGAATAAGTGGTCATGTCGAAGCAATCTTCGACCGATCCCACTCTTCTTTTGGAGAGTGACAAGCCTAAGGAAGTGACATTGCCAATGCAATCTTCAGTCAATCCCACACTTCTTTTGGAGGTGATGCATCCTTCGACTGTGTCCTTAACATTTCTAGTTCTATACCTTCTGAACAATGAAGCATTCTACTCTCTCCGAGCATGCTCCCTCCAAATCCTAGGGTGTTTTCCTTTTATTGGAATGATCTTGTAGAGCCTCGACTTCCTTCTTCTACACTCTTCCAGATAAGGGGCATGATTCGATATATTACACTCTTCCTTCATTTGACTATGAAAAAACAAAAAAAGACAGGAAGGGAAAGAATATTATCTTATATTGGCAGCAGTCATGTCGCCTTTGAACAGAGCACAAAACTTTTGAGTCCACATGTCATCAAAATTTTTGGGTTTAGCATGACCTTAGGAAGCTGAGCTCGTTGCAGAGAGTTTACTCCCCCAACTGGTTACTCTTCCAATCCCTATGGAGAGTTTGATTGATGCCTCCTGCATCTCAAAATTCCATCATTGAGTCCATGTTGTCGGAGTCTTCCATATGTCTCATGCTCTTGTTCAAAGGATGTTTATCAACCTGTGTCAGCCATTCCTCAGAACTCTTAACTTTGCATGTCAGCCATACCCTCAGTGTGTCTGAGAGTTACATGAATTTGTAGTCCTATTGTGCACCCTGGTCCTACTTTCATCATTGGTAGGTAACCTTGAACCCAATAGTCGACATTTCATCATTGGTCATTGACTGGGAGGTTTCCCTTGTGTTCGACAGTAATAAATCTATTCACACATCAAAATTCGTGCAGTGTCTTGGATGCCATTAGCCTTATTGGTGGTTTCCTTCACTTTGTCAGCAGTTTTCAGTATTGGCTGTTATTCAGAGGGTATTTTTTGTGTACCTCTTACATCTGGCACACATGAAAGACGCATAGGGTCATTGGTTCGTGAACATGTTCTTCGTCTGATTTCCTCCAAATCATCAAGCTCTTGCTTTCTACCTCATGTTGAATGATGAGAGATGCCTCAATGCTCTCCTTTCAGTGGGTTTCCTTCCATCGAATTAAGCCCATCTATTATGAAAATGAGACCTAGAGTCCTATGAGTACCTAGAGACTTGAAGTCATTAGTGGCAAGTTCTCCTACCATTGACAATTGGGAATACATCAATGTCACCTGATTGATGGATTATTCAAGTGTTCGACCCTGACACCTTTATTCACACTTATAAGAATGTACTCGGTGCCTTGATACCTACTTTCATTATCGGTAGGTTGTCTCACATTTGTTAACGACATACCTTAATGACCGGTAATTAAACAAAGTCTCATTATGTTCGACCTCAACTCCTTTATTCACACAATGTAGACTTGCACCTTTGGCGGATCGTGTAGAAGACTTGAAGACATCAATTCATAGTTGTAGCTTTCCTAAGTTGTTGTTATCTTTCATTGGACCAGTATCTATGTAACTTCAGTGATCATGGGAGATCATATTGTACTTCATTGTCTACAGATATCTTCAGATTGATATTGAGACTGGTTTTATTGGGCCTTTTTCGTGACTATGACATCCTTTGGCATATAGCCACCTTTGTATTGCCTACTCATGGCTACGAACAATTGTTTGGTATATTTTCACATGGATCTGCAATGTAATTCAAATTGGTAGTCATGTGCGTAAAGTCAGTACAAATTGTAATATTCTCATGAGAAATTAGTTCTTCTAGCTGGGTCTCCATTACTTCACTTCTGGGTATTTTAATGTATCTCGGCCATCGCAGATACTCCTATGACCTCACACATTATGGGGCATCTGTTATAGAAAGATTTGTCTCACCCTATGCAAATTTGCTCAGAAGGCCTTTTTCCATTTCCCTATGCAGACTTGAAGTCCCTTTTTGCAAATCCCAGAGTTAAAAACAATATTTTTCCACATATACGCGCCCTAACTATTATACAACATACGTATACGCAGGTTTCACCATTACAACCTGCATACATCGGGTTTTGTGCCCAAAATTAAAAGATAGTGTCGGGTTTCCATGTCACATCACGAGATCAATGATCCTTGACCTTTGTAATGTCCCCACTTTGGGACATCATTATATTACAGAGTGTTATGATGACCAAAGTAGCCAGATGGAGGTTATAGCGAGTATAGGGACTATTGAGGGGTATTTTGGTGTCCGACTTGCATCGCTAATCTTATTTCATCATTATGATCCATTCCACACATCTTGGCTTTGGTTCTGTTGCATTCCGACGATTTCTATGATTTTGAGTTATTTTCGGCTATAGGTTAATTAAATTCACTAAGGAGGTCATATTGGTCATAATACTTGGAGGAGCGTCTTAATGTAATAGCTCATTGGAATCTAGAGGAACAACACTATAGGATAGGATGATGAGAAGTGACTTTCAATGGCCAGGGAAGCCACAAGGAGAGATAAAGTACTTTTCGGAGGTAAAATGGTTAATTAATTAATTAAAGTGATTTAATTAATTAATTAATAATTAAATAAAGTAAAAGCCACTTTGGAGAGACAAGGTGAGCATGGAGAATAAAAGAGAGATAAGGGCCTCTATTCTCTCATTCATGTTGTTTATCATTTTGATATTGGGCTTCTTGCTAGTGAGCCCATGCACTTGGGGGTTTTGAGGGTTTTGACTTAACAAACCCTAGAGATCAGCTCAGTGGTGAAAGATCCCACCCAACCTAGTCCAAGCTTGGTCACGGAGGTGAAAGATTCCTCCCTCACCATTTTACATTAGATCCATTCTGTTACAAAGGGTTTCTACATCAACCACAGGTTCAGAGAGAGATAGGGCGCAACTTCGAGAGAGTTTCCAGCAGGAGGGTGCACCATCTTGTGGAGAGGAGTTTGTTTCAGGCATAGGAGAAGGATTTGGAGCAAACATACTTCTGGGTATTCTTTGTAGGGTCTAGTGCGCCCTTCTTAGCCTTTTCCGAAGGAGGTTTCTTTACCATATTATTTATTGGAGCTTATCATAGGTTCAAAGAGAGGAGGGCGCACCACAGATTGAGGATCTAGTCATTTGGAGGGTCAGATCTCTATCATTCTTCCCGAGACTCTACCAGGGGGTTTCTAGTGGGCCGATCTACAATTTGGGATCTTTTCTAGAGGGTTGGGAGGCCGTCTTCATAGAGGTCAAATTCTTGGTCTTCTACAGCCAGGAGGGTGCACTGCATATAGATGATTCAACCATCTAGAGGGTCAGATCTCCATCATTCAATCTAAGACTTTATTAGGGGGTTTCCCTTGGCCCGATCTATAGTTTGGCACCTTTCTTAGGGGATTCAATAGCTTATTTCTTGGAGGACGAATTCTTGTTTTGCTTCAGCCCGTGAGGGGCACATTGTGCTAGGGAGATCTTCATATTTCAGTTGGCTTATGAGTTGGTTCATCTGGGTTTTCGGTCTATAGCTTGGAGAGGCTTTTGGAAGCCTGGATCTTCTTCTATCTTGTATTTTGGAGGCCAGATACTCCACTATATTATATGTATTCCATATCTGCCCCATTTTGTATGAGGACAACCATTATTATAAATAAAATCAGATCTGAGGTATTTTTGGGTTATCTCTTGTATTGTTGATCTTGCATCTTGTTGAGGTATGTTCCATTGCTATATCTATGTTGATTATTTCTGCAAACACACATAAAAAGCATCAGGATAAACCCTAGCGAAACTCATAAGACTTAAGACTGCAAAGTGTTTGATGAAATTCCACACCTAGAAAACGTTTAAAAATCACATGAAAAACACAATGTTCTTAGCATCTTGGCTTGGGAACATTACGGTGGTATCAGAGCATTGATCCTCCAAGCCAGTGGGGATTAGCGCATGCAGAAATACAATAGAGATGGAGTCTATAGACATCGATAGAGAGTCAGTAAGTTGTGAAAGGGAATATCACGCCATTAGTGAGAGATTTGGGGCTCTAGTAACACTCCAACAGTTTATATCCATGAAAAATCCCGGGTGGAGCAAAGATAAGGTTACATATTGGGCCAGCATAGTAGAGGAAAATAGAGCTAGAGCAGCTAGATGGAGGGAAGCACATATTAACCCTACACCCATTAGGAGCAAGCAACTTTGCTACAACTGCAAACTGCCTTGGGAGCCAGAGCATAGATGTAGGGGTAAAGGTAAGCAACACATTATTGAGATGAACTATGACAGTGAGGATGATGAGGTGTATGAGGATGCAACGATAGATGCTTATTTGGAGCAGTCTGATGATGCTAGTGACTCTTGCACAGAGGCTAGTGGCTCTTGCATGCTTGGGGAGGATAGTGACCCTTACATATTGGAGGAACAGTGGGATGGATAGGATGATATCACATGTGCTTCAACATTCCTATCACATAGTGTTGATGACCTTACACTTCAGCAAAGTGGGGATTCACACGTGTTAACACCTAGACCTGATGAGCTTCCTATGATGTCTGTGACACATTTGTCATATTTTCAGACACCCATGATAGCCACAACACATGAGGATATCAGTGGCATTTCATATATGATTTGAGGAGCCATGTGTGAGGGATGCACACCAGGGACATGGATCCACGGACCTAGGAAGAGAGACATGATGTGCAGACAGTTGACCTTACACATACATATCAGTATGAGGGGAGTGAGTCACTTCTTTTAGAGACTCCATTGTTTGATCAGGTTGGGGAGATTAACATTTTGATGGGACACTTACTTCCAGGATGGGTCAACACTGATGTGGATGCACTCCTTATAGGTCAGGATAGCCATAGCACGTGTTTGGACACATCTGTATGGGATCCAGGCACAGATGATAGTAGTAGGGTGAGTGCACAGGAGGATACAACTGCTCATACATGGTACAATATGATTCAAAGGGAGCCAACAATTGGTGATGATGTGCAGTCGCATACAGGAGGAACCGGTAGCACAATGGACAGGGGGCAGTTCAGTGCTTTATCTTTTGCAGAGAGTGTTGTTAGGGATTTCGGGTTTGACCCTAGTAGTGAGGGGTAGGAGGTAGCACCTCAACTTGACTGTGATCAGGAGTCACGCTACCTGGCAGGACAACTGAGAGTCAATGAGGACATGATCATGGAAGCCACTAGACACATTGATGACACACATGCATTGGTGTCTGATTGTTGTTGGAGGGAATCATTGGCACACGATAGTTCAGACGGGGGATTTGCCATGGATGACTTTCATACTCTCAGGGAGAGAGTGTCCATGATAAGGGCCGACTACCAGCAATTGTTGATGGACATAGACTACCTATTGAGGGTTGGCGAGATGTATCATAGGGCTCTGAGGGATTAGGAGTTGGAGGTGGACAAACTCACTCATGAGTTGGAGAGCACACGTAGATTCTTGAAAGGCACACATGCAACCCTTCAAGAATCAGAGTCC